>JABSTQ010011430.1:172500-290000 GCA_013358835.2 Ixodes persulcatus | reverse complement strand
GAACTCTAAAGTTGGAATATACAACGGTGTTGAAAGCCCTACATAAATTGGGCTTAATATATAAAACAATATGTACTCTCTCAACCATGTCTATCGAATGCCGACATAAAAATTCAACACTCCAAATATTGTTCTCTGACTGCAGAAAGTGACGAAAGAGTGCCGCGCAGAATGGCTTCAAGCGAGAATTAGAGGGTCTGAAGACGCTGCTCAGCCGTCCATTCGTTGTGGCGGGACACACGTTCATAATGCTGCAGCCAATCCTCTACATTCTTGTGGGCTTCGCCGTGAAAGAGCGTCGAAGTGCAGTGAGTGTCAGGCAGAATGACGACGGGTGAGGTAGACATCGTCGCGGTCTTCTTCTTTAGCTTCTTAGGCTTGGGTCCGAATACCAGTGGTTGTCCTTTGATACGGCGGCTTGCTCGGGCTTCGGCGTCTTCTGCGAAAGGGTGGTCTTACGAGGCTGGTCACCTTATTTGGCCGGGATTTCTTCGGAGGGGTACGCTTCATTGGCATAGAATGCGATCGTAATGTTTGGAGGTTGGCTAGTCGATGGGTATAGTAAACAAAAAATTAAGACAGCGCAAAAAAACACGAGCTTTCCAAAATATGTAATAGCGGGGATAGTGAAATCCCTTTTAAATTGTCCACGAATCCCCTTGGTAAACTTGGCAACGTTAGACAAAAACCTGCTTCTCGGCAGGTGGTAATACCATGTTTTCACAGCTTCTCCCACGCGATTAAGAAAGTTGCTAATAAATACAAAGTCCTTATCATCTTTTCAGCACCTTCCAAGTTATCTCTTTTGTGTGCTTCCATTGAGAGAGCAGGACTTCAACGTGTAGGGTGTGAGATAAAGCATAGTTTCAACTATGTAGCTTGTGCTGTCAGGGTTCTTTATACAATACCCCTTTTCTGTGGTAAAGTATATATTGGGCAGACGGGTAGATATCTCATTGTTAGAGCTCGAGAGCATTCTCTCCCTTTGAGATCTTCACTTTCGGGTCACCCAGCTGTTCATGGCAATAAATGCGGCTGTTCACCTCGGTTAGGTGACAATAACATTTTGGCTAAACATTCACAAAAAATGGCTAGGGAGATTCATGAAGCATTTTATACTCAACTAGACGGTCCCGATCTCTGCTCAGTTTAGAGTCAATTACGCAATACAGTGAAGAGTTTGAGCTTGTTCGTACTTTGGGAACGTTTCTTTGATACTTCGTTTCAGCTTCTGTGGAAGCGATCCCATGGCTACAAGCGCGTACATGCAGCCTGAAAAGGAGCCCACACTCCACGATACCATGTGCGAGACAAGGACGCACAGAGCGTTGGGGCGGGCGCTGTAGCTCTGGCTTGCTCGGACGTGAGGTGGAATGATGTATAGTTTATATCTTTTGCAACTTTTATTTTATTTTTATTTTTAATAGTACTTTTATATTAGAAATGTTTCGGATGGCAAATAATAGTGAAGATGTCCTACATGTGAGACTCTTTTTGCCCTTTCTTTGTCCTCTTGTTTAGATGTGCTTTAAAGAAGAGAAATAGGAGAGTAAGTCGTGAGTCAACGCTGTGTCTGTGTCCCTCTTCTACTTGTCCTTGAGTTTCATTGCGCTGTGTCAATTATTTGTGTACAATAGAATGCGATATCCCACCCCGCATCTGTACCAATTTGTCACAAATGACAATTGATGATGCGACAAATTAAGAAACCGGAAATGAATGTTTAATGGGCCGGAACAAAAATAAAGAAAGAAAGAAAGAAAAGAGACGGCGATGAAGGCGTCGATGGCGGTATATTAGCGGAATTGAGTGATGGGGCGAGACTGACACTGCACGATATGGCACAGCGTCTCTTAAGATTTCCTGAAAGCCCAAAAAACATTCCACTTCGATTGTTTTGGAACTATACATTGTGAGCACGAACAAAATACACGATTCTCAAAAAAAAAAAAAAAAACATTGGAGAATTTTTTATTAACTTCGGAAAAGATAAAAACGACAGGCGATAGAAAAGATCCAACTCCGGCCACCTGTGTGGGAGCTAAACACAATTCCGACTTAGCTACGCCAACGTGGCTATACAGGCGGCAATATTTGCACCTTGATCAGAACATCACTGAAACCGGACAGAAATCGTAACACCCTATGTTGTGGTGCTTGTACAAAAGTGTCTATTTTTTACGATTCTTAGCCGATATTATGTACTTTGTTTTCGTGGAGAACTGATTTGATCTTGACTCTACACCGCCCGTTTTACATATAAAAAAAATGAAAGACGATTACAATTTTCTGTGATGCCGAATTAGAGCGCAGCTCTTGAGGAGGAGGAGGGGAGAGTACGGAGGGGTAGGTCTGCCCCTCCTCCCCCTGCACTCCTCCTCTTCTGCTCCCCTCCCATTTAGCGGAGAAATTTTCCCGCTAAATTGGGCGGGAAACGTTTACCGCTAAATTTAGCAGGGAATTTTTTAGCTAAATTTAGCGGTGACATTTTTCCACTAACGTTTGCGGGGAACATTTTCCCCTAAAGTTAGCGAAGAAATTTCTCTGCTAAATTTAGCGGGAACATTTCCCGGCCAAATTTAGCGGGAAGTATTCCCGCTAAATTTAGGCGCTGTGTGTCGTCACAAGGGTGACGTCTTTATGGTAAAGTCCCATATTGCAACGCGCGGTTACCCCGACGCCGACGGCGACGGTGACGCCGACGCCGCTCAAGCCAAAAACGGGCGCCTAAGAGCTGCGCTCTAAAACGGTTTTGCTCTCCGAACAGAGAAACGTTAAAAGTTTTTTTGTGATCCCTACCTTTCCATTTCCGCAAGGGTAGCCAAACGGGGCAGGGTAGGTTTTGGGCTCCCTACTTTTTTGTTCATGCACTTTATGACGCACTCATCTATATTCTGATAAAGTTTTGAGCAAGAAAAGTAATTAAGATTTAATATTTACTTATTCGCAAACAGCAATTATTCGCGTATATTTTAAGCTTGAAACGACACGTACAGAAATGTCAGCAAATGTGTGGGGGGAGGTTTTGGTGACAAGATGCCCGTCATTAATTCAAAATAAAAGAAGCAGATAAAAATACTATTTATGCTTTTTATATTAAATCTGTTACTATTTTATAGGGGCCCTTTTCATAATTAGCAGCTGCGCCTTTAATTATGTCATCGCCAACTATATTAATATTAGCGTTATTGCATGTAGGGCAAAATACTCGAAATGTTTTATTGCACTCCTTTTGTGGACCTTTCAAAGCTAGGAACAGTATTTATATCTTTTCAAACGGATGCCATATTCATCAACGTTCACTTATATATGTCGTAGCAAACAAACTTAACAATAGTTCAGTAGTATACTTACAGTCAAACTCTGAAAAAGGAAGTGTGTAGCCATTAAACCTTTTTCGCATATACGACACTCCAAAACTTCGGGTCGACGAACAGCACACTGACGTCGAACTGACTGCTCCAACTTTTACGAGAGGCTTGATGACGGTGCGATATAACATATTAAACAGCTAAAGTACGTATCAACGACTGCCAAAAAATAAAACCAAAAAGGTTTTGCAGTAGGGCCAAGAAAACCCCAATAACTTTGTTTTGCAGTCAGTCACACTTACATTTTAATAAGTTGTACAACTCGGCTAACAAGCCACTCGTGAAATGCGTTAGCGTCGGTTCAACGTAGGTGCTCTGTACGTCCAACTGAAGTTTTGGGGTGTCGTATATGTGACAAGGGGTCTAATAATATGCCTTTTTTCTTCGTGTGCAGTATGAAAGAAATGTCAGTGATAATCTTTCATGTCTCCGTCACAAATGTGATGTTAGCATTTTTAGCGACCTCCATTGCGTCGATACACATTACTATAGACTGTGATAACGAAGGACGCCTGGCGGATAGGAAGAAACAGAGTATCAAGGATGCTACGCTCAGATTTCTTGTGTCAAAAGAATAAAGTTCTAGCGGTGCGGCAGACGGCTGCGGCGGCGACCGTGTTCCTCTCGACCTCGTCATTCGTACTCCAGGCGGACGAATGCGGTGCGAGTGGGTGACGGGAGTGAAGGAGACGACGAGCACGAGAAGGAGAACACACCAGCTGCCGGGATAGACACCAACATCGCGTCCTCAGCTATACAATCATACTGGCCATGTCATCCATTAAATGGATACATTTGATGTTAGTAAAAACGACATATCAGTTTACAAAAGTCTAGACGACATGAACGGAATACTGTAGCTTAGAGTCGAACGTGTGTAAAACATTTATTTTATTACGTTAGGTAATGACTAAAAACCCGGAGACACGGGAGGAAAAAAAAAAAAAAAGAAAATGGGGGGAGGCCAGTACAACGACGTTTTAACAACATTTTTCCGCGTGCCTTCGGGTTTTGTTTAGAAATTTCACCACAAGCTAGCCTGCTTTTTTTTTCTCTAATTGCATTATCATTAATTGCCAAATCAAGATTCAATGTTTATGCAATATTTCTTCTAGGCGTTTCATCCGGTCATATATAGGAACTACGTACGTTATAAATTATTAATTCTACATCCTCGTTTTTAAGAAAGACTTATTCAATAAAGATATAAAACGCCAAAAGTTTCTTACGGCTGAATTGTACAGCTCTGGATTAATACGGTAGCAGTACTTCTGCGGTGTGATTTTTGAGCCCGCTACCTCCTTAGTGACATTAAAAAGGTCATAGTTTGATTCCGTTTTCCAGCATTCCTCTCCGCGGAGCCTGGAATAAATTTACCAAAGTACAAATTTCAAGGTTTCAAAACTGCCTTGAAGCTTCGCACTGTAAGTCCAATCCCAGTATCTTTTTAACTGAAAAAAAAAGAGTTTTTGACGAAACAACATGATACAAAACGTTCTGCATTGCAAGCAAAGGACTACTGTTTTTCTACTTTTGCGTAACATACTAATATAAATTATCTCCGTGTATAAGCAAAACGGCCTTAGTTACGTTGAATTAAGTTCTTCTGTTTCAGCACGTTCTGTATTGCAAGCAAAATATTACTGTGTTTCTACTTTTGCGTAACATACTAATATAAATGATCTCCGTGTATGAGCAAAACGGCCTTAATTACGTTGAATTATGTTCTTCTGTTTCAGCTCATAAGAAAGCACAAACACGCTCAGTTCAGAATGGCAGGGCATATTTGCGCGTTATGGTGTTATTATTAGCTACCCATTTCTCTTCAATTGGAGGATACTTATTCGTTTCCATAAAAAACAGACTGCGGCTATTTTTATTTGGAACTGTCAGAAGGGTTGATATTCAATTGCAAGGGAAGCTGCGGTCTACAATATGTTTGATGACTTGCGAATTGTGGGATCTGCTCATTAGTATACAAGTTATACTTTGTGCATTGAAAGTATATTGCTCAATTAAGTCACATAGCGGGACATTTCTTGGGATATATTGAGTCTCAGTTCGCCAACTGTAAATTGAATAAGCCTAATTGTAAAATTGATATGGACCCGAGTCGCAATGCTACCAACTGTACATCAGCTGCAACGCCTATCAAAAGGTTCAAGCCGCAGACATAATTTGCAATCTCCTATAAAGGTAATGCCCTTCATTAGAACGAAAATCCACCTATTTTTTGTTCTCCTTGATTTGGCTCAATGCTCGCACACCGTATATATATCTGCAACTGTATTAAACTACGAGCAAAAAAAAAATAATAAAAAAAGCATCGCATGTTTAGATTACCCATTTCACCTAGATTGCAGCCGGCGACTTTCAACTGTCAACATAAAAACAGTTACCTACTTTTTATATTCTTGTGTCTCACGGAAAGTAGGGTGGACGGGCAACCTGAGAAGATAGTATAGAGTAATTGTGTACATATGTGGAGACTGGATGGTGCGAAGCTACCCTGTGTGTCGTGCAAGGTAAGCACGTGAGCGCTGTGTGGATATCCTACTTGCGGGTGTAGTCTTCTGCGGTTGCAGTGTAAATTCGTGGCTTTTTGAGTGCCTGTTGGATTCTCAGGCGCACTAGACGGAGCGTGCGGGAAACAGAACAATTGGAACGTGAATGCGCCGACAAGAGGCCTGGCACCATTCAAATTAAAAATAGCGCGAAAAAAGACAGGACAAAAAGACGAAGAAGCACACAGGACAAGTGCTAACTGGCAACTAAAGTTTATTGAATGCTTCCAACTTTGCTATCGCCGTGCACGTGCTTAGTCTCGTCTGAACAAAAACACGGCGTACCGCTAAATCAGCAGATACAGCCCGCCCACCGCCTGTTTCAAAACGTATATATATGGTATATATGCAGTCGAAAGAGTACGGTTTCATTAACACTATCTAACTCGTAAATATTAACGCGGCGTTTTTTTTTATTCCTTTCCTCGTTCGGATTGTTCGGCGGGGAGATGTAGCTGTTTTGCTGACTTTTTGGAACAGGCGGTGGGCGGGCTGTATCTGCTGATTTGGCGGTACGCCGTGTTTTTGTTGAGACGAGACTAAGCGCGTGCACGGCGATAGCAAAGTTGGAAGCATTCAATAAACTTTAGTTGCCAGTTAGCGCATGTCCTGTGTGCTTCTTCGTCTTTTTGTCCTGTCTTTTTTTGCGCTATTTTTAATATGAATTTCCGTAACCACCTTGCACAGCAGACCAAGCCTTTACAATACCCTGGCACCAGATCGCGGTAAAGGAGGACCAAACACTAGGAACTACCTCAAGCCGTTGTGGAAAATGAGTCTGATTTTTTTATCTCTCTGCTTTTCTTTCGCTCTCTCTCGCGTACTTTCTCTAGCGAAGCCCGGAGCGCACTTGTTTCACGAAGCAAGGCGCCGCTGCTTGCGTGAACACGTGATGTGTTACCCCCTCTGGGAGTAACCTGGAGGCACTCGGGGAAGAGGTTCCGCTGACACTGACACTGACACAGTGAGAAGACTAGCAGTGCGTCAGTGTTCGGCTGGCTGTCGGACTGTTGGCTTTAGTTGCTGGCAACTAACCAGATATGGTTAGGTGCCAGCCATACAACGCATTGTGCATTAAAATCGATCGTTGAAGGGCGCAGTTAAAGCAATGAAAGACCAGCAACGTTTCGAGCTTAACACCGGAGCCAATTGCTCCATTTTTCTAGAGATTACTAAGTTTGGTATCGTACAAGAAAGTACAAAGAGACACGACGACGCAAACATAGGACCAGCCGCAAACTTCACTGGTCCTCCTGGACCATACTCAAATGCTTTTCCCAAAACTTGGGAATGTTAAGAAATTTGCGCATATAATGCGTACACGGCGTTGTACACACATCAAGAAAGGTTTCGATGGCTGTAAAAAAATGTCGAATACAATCTTCAAAAAAATGAAGCCCTTTCGCTTCATTATAAGAGCTAATAACACGGTCAAGGTTTATGGTAGTTGTCGCAAAGAAAGACAAAGTGCGGATCTGCATAGATTTGTTTACTTTAATTTTAAGTTTTAAGAAAAAAAACACTTCCCAGTGACAACAAGGGAGGATATCGCCACGCAAATTGCAGGACCGAAAGTGTTTTCAGCGCACGAGGCATCTTAGGGATTTCGGCAAATAGAGCTTGATGAAGAAAGTTCTAAGTTGTCCACCATGCGTGCGCCGTACGGAAAGTTTAGGTTCAAACAAATGCCACATGGAATAAGCGCAGCCCATGAAATGTTTCAGGATGTCATGAGCGAGGTTCTGCACGGACGCACCAGAACACCGGTCGTGATGAACGATATATTAGTGTCGGGTAAGACCCGGCAAGGACATGACGAAATCTACAACACTTGCTCTAGCGCTGCCGAGAAGTCAATCTAAAATTTACCCGCATAGAGAGACAGTTTTCAATGACAGACGTCCGCTTCCTCAGACTAGTTATTACTAGGGATGGTATTGACTCTGATCAAGAAAGGATTAAAGACATACTGATGTGGAATAACCAAAGGATCGCAAAAAATTTCGAACCTTCCTTGGAATTATCACATACCTGTTGAACTTTATACCACTAATTTCCGAAGCACTGGCACCACTGCGGGAACTGCTCAAGAAGGAGATCGCATAGCTATAACCGGAATAGCAGCATAAGAGCTTTGAAGACCTGTGAGACGGTTTGACAAATACGCCTACCCTTGTCTACTACACTTAAGGAAAGCCCATCAAGCTTTCAGTCAACGCAAACCAGTATTAGGTATGAGCCGTTATACCCGAAAAAGAAAGACCTTCGTTATATTCGTCACGATCTCTGACAGGAGCTCAGATAAAGTGTGCACAGATCGAGAACGAGATTCTCGCTATTGTTCATGAATGGACTAAGTTTCATAATTATACAAATCAAGCGCAGTCGCTGCGAAAATGCAGTTGCTTGGTGAATAGTCAGATAACAGGCCTTTACAAGTTGTTGTCACGAAACCATTGCATAATGCACGTTGAGACCGCAGCGAAAGAATGTGTCTCTCCAGAGATATTCTTTGGCAATAAAGTTGATATTCAGGAAAGAATTGCTACTGGCCGTCCGGCTTTTCGGATTTCCTGCGAAAAAAACACACACGAAACGAGACAAACTTTAAATTAACGCAGTACGCCATCTGTTGCACACGACCACATACTAGAAGTAAGAGACGCTACTACAGCCGACGCACAAATTCAGTCTCTGCGCGAATATGAACAGACAGAATGGCAGCAGGAAAAGGACAAGGTGCCACAACTTGGAAGACTTTTCTTGTTCTATTGATGTGAGATATACCTGGAAGACGGCCTTGTACTTCAGTTCAAAATCAAAGCATGCCAGCAGCCACCAACACACACAGGCCGACGCGTGCAAATACAAAATGAACAGCAGAGCTAGATAAATCTTGTTTTTACTCGGAATCTTCACCAAACACTAAGCGAGAATACAACAAAGCAGCAAGTGTCAAAAATTAAAATAAAAAGTCAACGTATTACTCCTTCGTGACACAATACCAAGGCTGCCATGCCAGTTTTTAAGGATAGACTTTTACCCAAGAAGAAAAACAAGACTACGTGATCACGGTCGATTCCTCCGCACTTTACTTCGTAGATGAGAAGAAAAAAAAGCACCTTCTCTTCCAAATCAGTTCAGTATAAAGGTCTTGGCAACACATGGACTGCCTTTGAATATAATAAACGGCAATGGTCTCCCTTTGGAAGCCAAGAGTTCAGACAGTTCCTAGAACACCAGAAGATACAAGACTTTACTTCATGTTCCTAGCAAGTTCAATCTAATGACATTCGAACGAGCTGTAAGGCAGGTCCAATAACTCGAAAAAAAGCGACAACGAAACGTTTTACTCAGCACTCCTTGAGTGTCGAAACTATCTTTGATATAAGGTCCTGCAGTAACAAATAAAAAACTAATGAGCAGATACACTAGGACACAACTAACTACACGGTCCGAATATTACCTGCCTGCTGTGGTGCCACCGAAGGCTGTCACACACCGCTTAACAGAAATGGGACATCAGCAGAAGACAACCATTCATAGGAACTCACAAACTCCACAAGAGATTGAAGCGGGCACTCCGATCAACGTCTGCAACACCCTAGACCACACGGGCCAACTGCTATTGTTGTGCAAAATTGTGTACCAAGGTCCTACAATATTTTGAAACCAGAAGGAGAAGTTTTCCGAAGGACACGTGAACATCTCGGACCGGTGACTTACTGTCGACAAGATAAAGTCGCCATGGGTCAGAGAAGCAAAGCACTGACAAAAAGCATCCTCAGCTTCTTTAGTGAGGGACAAAGGAAAGAATACCGCCACAGCAATAGACATACGTCCAGTATTAAAGGCATATTTTGTTTTAGCGAGGAAAACAATGTGCTAGTCAGCGGCACCACTGGAAGATGACAATGAGCAGGCAGGCGAGTGGTGAATAAAAGCATTCATATGAATCGTGACGCTGGTTGATGCTTTTCGCTTCTTACAGAGAGATGGGGAAAATGGCGGATAATTAGAAAGAAAAGCTGAAACCACGGAGCCTTTGGTTTTTGTATAAAACAATGATTTCTTTAAAATCACCTATAGCAAAATTTAAAAAGAAAACAATTAGATATAGTGTTTTGAAAAACAAGGGAATTAAAAAAGCATTCATACAATGCTCTTAGTTTAGGTAGCTTAAGAGATCGACAAAATTTCCATTTACGAAATAACAACCGTCATTAAAGTAACCTACCTCAGAAGCAAGGTAATGTCACGACCCCAGCTCACCTAGAGAGTTTTGTCACGTCTAGTCCTTATGTGTGTCTCTCTCCCTAAAATGAATAGATGCATACCTACCTTAAAACGAATGTCATTTCCTCTTCGCTGCAATTGGAAAACTCGTAAGGCGGTCCCTTCGCCCTGCCCATCATATATGTTTGCGTTTTCTTACAGGTTTCAGCGCCCGGATGACCCGTTATACCTTGAACCGGACCATTGCCATCATGCGTGCTTCCGAGCCTGCATAAACAATAGTGCATAATAACGAAATCACCTGCTTTTTAGCGATCTGATTTGCTATTTAGATTGCAGAAGTAGGTCGATAAAATGGTGTTTAAAGTTATTTAAAAAATAATTCGCTCTACACTAAACATGAAGGAATCATTCAAGAAAGCCTACTGAGCTAGTAGCTGCCAAAAGCGGGTATAATCCCTAACGGCTTAAACAACGTGCGCGTGGCGTGCCCTGAGCATCTTGTGTTTAACCAAAAGGCAGCGGGATTGCGGCATTTGCCGATAAAAACGACGAAGTAATAATCAGCAAGTGAGAAGCTCGAGCGTAGAAGGCCACGCCCCGCGTTTCTGAATCTCTAAGTTACTGTAACTATTTTTGACAGATACGGAGGCCTAATGTTGCACACAATCTTACATTTCTAATCACATTTTGACTTACTGTTTGCTGCGAATGAGTAAAAAAGAAGGTTGTAATAAATTGGCTGCGGAAACCACTATAGCTGATTGCCTATGAATTGTGATAGCATTCGTCATGAAACTCGTCACACAGCCACCTGTGAATATAACTACGCAAAGTTTGAGTAAACACTATATTTTATAAATGGTTTATGACGCAATCATTGACGTGAGTGCGACTGCGGAGCGCCACTTCATTATTGAATGATTGTTTTGTCTCTGTGTAATCGTTTAATCTTCTGTACCTGTGTAATCGTTTAATTTTCAAGCCGTTTCCCCACCATCATTGCAGCTTCATGTGTCTGTCTTATCCTGTTTTTCTGATCGTTTAATGCTCAAGTGGTTTTACCGCCATAATTTAGCATGTACCAACTAGCCCAACTCAAGCCCATAACTGCCTCGTAGCTTGGGCGCAAATGTGAATGTGTGGGTACTGCTGCCCCATGTCCGCGTTGTGCGGGTTCATCTACTTGCGCCGCAAACATGAGTAAATGCTTCATAGCTTGGGGGCAAATGTGAATGTGTGCGTACTGCCGCTCGGTGTGTGCGCGGCGAGGGTTTATCCCATACAAAAATGGTCTATGGCCGTCTGTAAACACTTTCATGGCAAGCTATCGCCGCCTATGGCCTTATATGATCGTCCATAGAATTTCATAAATACATCTACAGCCAACTATAGAAAAATCTATGGCCCTGTGTCTAAAGACTGGGAACCAATAAATTTTATTTTCCCTCTTATAGAAAATTGTGTGACCCCGAGTCTCAAGCCTGGGAATCAATAAACGTTCTTTACCCCCCTATAGAAAATTATATGGCCTGAGCCTAAAGACTAGGAACCAATAAATTATCTTTACCAGTCTATAGAAAAATGTATGGCCCCGAGTCTAAACATTCCTTCTTCATGCTCGCGGCGCGAACATGTTCGAACATGTTCGGTGGCGGTGAAGGCAACTTGAGGGCTTTGTTTCCGTCACCTAGAGTGATCCCACTACTACGGTATATATATAGCGGAGGCCATAACGAATTGCGTATGGAGTTGCGGGATCGAGTGACTGACGATTTACTAAAACTCTCAACAAGAGCTTTTTAACTTTCTACCTCGGGTGCAACGTGATGTTTTCAAGCGGTTGCATTATATCACCGAAGACAGTCTCATTTTAGTCATCTGCTGCGATACCAAAGTCATGGTTCGTGGGTCCTTATCACTCCCTGCACTTACCTTTTATAGCAAAAACGCTCCAGGTTAGAAAATTAAAACAATGCTAAATTTCTATAATACCAGTGACAAAACATGACCCAATATATGTTGTCTGCTGTTGCGACGAGTCAGTAAAACCAGTAATATTGTTTGTTTAAAAAAATCAATTGAAATACTTGTGCAACAATTAAAATTAATTATTACCCCACCAAAACTGAAAATAGATTACGCAGGCACTGAACACTGCAATCAAGCAATAGCTTGATTACAATGTTTAGCACCAGTGTACTGCATCTCAACACTGCATTGTCAACATGATTAAAAACACTTAATAAAAATATAATTATTAAATTTGTGTTAATTAGCCTAATGATCTGCATTTTCTTTGCTCAGGGTGTTGAATTAAGAGATAGGGGCTATTCCAGAAGACAATTCAAATAATGTTTTTAGTACGAGTGATGTTTGCTTCGCCTCTCAATGTTTATGCGATAAATCATGGCAGTCACTGAAAACGTCGGATTCAAAAATAACACTGCCATTTATAGAGCTAGTGCGAAGTTAGCGTGCGTAGAGAGTGGGTTAAGGGTTTGGTGTCGCTGCGTTGTTGCTATTGGTGGGTGTGTTCTGATTGTGTTCTTTGTATTCTGTGTGTTCAGTGATGTATACGTGTATCTACCATGTAGCGTTGAAAAGTCGTATGAACTTTAAAAAAAAATTAGAGTGTGCTCGCCAAAGAGAGCCATAGGAAAAACCATACAGCTTTCTTTAACTGACCATATAGATGGCTAAAGACACCAAAGGAAAAGCCGTACGCACCTAGAGCATGCTCGCTATAGAGAGCCATAGGACGAGCCACTGACCTTTCTTTAGCAGGACACGTGAGAAGCTATAGATGACTAAAGAGACCAAAGGAAAAGCTATAGACTGCTATAGCATATCGGCCTAAAAGAGCCGTGGGGTAAGCCATATAGAAGTCTTTAGTCAGCCATTAGAAAAGCTGAAGAGCGCTATGGCTGGACAGTGATAGGGCCATAGACAAAGCTAAATAGGCCCATAAAGGCGACTTTAAAAATGCTAAAGACAGCCGTAGAAATGTTTTAGCTAATTGGGCCAAATATCTAAAGCCGACCGAACAAAGGATTTGCTATAGCCGACCGTAGCACATTTTTGTATGGGATCTGATGCTAGGACGACGTCCTAGCGGCCGAGGTCAAAGACGACGACTAGGACGACCTCTAGGACGACCTCTAGGGCGACCTTAAGGACGACCCCTAGGACGACCTCTAGGATGACCTCAAGGACGCCGTCTAGGACAGCGTCGAGGACGACGCCCGCATACGCTCGGCGCCTGCGTATGCGGACGTGCATATGCTTACGTCCTCCATATGCGGGGCGCCCCCGCGCGGCGCCTCCGCATACCTGCGGCGCAAACGCGCTCTGCGCATACGCAAGGCGAGGACAGAGAGCGCGCGTATTGCGAAAACCGCGTGAAGGAAGTAAAAAAGAAGCATTAAAAATTGCAAATGACTACACAAAGTGTGTCGCGATAGGCAGCGTCAGATGTTGCGTTGTTGAAAGATGCGCTTTATGAAACTTGCTCTTGTTCTCTGTGCTTAAGGATAGTTCCTTTAGGAGCTTTGCTTCTGGCAATTAGTTGTAGGCGATGTGCTTGAATGACTCGGGAAAGGTGCTTATGCGCTGCCTCCTGTACGTGGTAGTCGGGGTCCTGCGCCATTGACAGTTCTAGTGCCACTGTGCTTATGCACTGCTTCCGTCTACTCTGATCAGCGCGCCGCGCTGATCAGAGTTGACGAGAGCTTGCTTGTCCCACTCCTAAGACAGAGTGCGAGTCTTTCGTGTTCTGGCCCTATCTGGGGGTGGGGCGAGATAACAAGAGAGCGATAGCGCGTCTTGCCAAAAATGACGCGGTTGTGTGAGGTGCAACAGCAATTGGGAGAGAGCGACAGCGCGGCTTGAGGTGATTGGGCGGCTCGCGCCCCTTGATAAAATGTTCTTGCGCTCCCCGGAAAGGGACATTAAGAGCAGCCGCTGTAAAACACCAAAATGAAGGTAGTGCCCTTCGAAGTCATATAAATACAATGTACCATATCGATGGTTAGGTGAGTAAGTTTTAGAGCAGTTTTTTCGATTTCGGAAGACGCTCTCAGTGACAGCTTAGGAAGCGAAGGGCGTTGCTTACGATGTCCACGCTTCTTGCTTTCTGATTCCTTCTTCGGCCTTCTTATCAGCTAATACTTCCTTCTCATTGGCTGTAGGACAATAATGGCATGGTCGTAACTCGCCAAGCTTTGCGTTTTTTAAGCTGTCAGTTAAATTGCTACATTGCTCGGGATAAGTGAAGTATGTTAAACAATAAACAGGGCAACAAAAAAGTGAGGAAGTGCATGCATCAACATGAACAATGAAACACCATAACAGATTATCATGAACGAAGTTAATGTATCTAAACTCACAAAATATCGTCTATCATTAACACAAATGAACCCTTAATTTGCTTATCATATCTCTGTATTTACTTATTGTAATTGTGCATTAATTTAGGTAGGCTAAATGCCACAATCCCGGAAGATATAAAAACAAACAGGCGAGCACGTGGCTCATTTTCAACAGCATACTCCGGAAATATGCTGTTAAGAATACATAAGAAATGTTTAAAGAAATATAAACTTGTTTGGATTATTGTTACAAAACCGGGGACCACAAAATGTGTCATGTGTGCATAACGCGTGCGATATGATTTGTTATATGCTCGGCTACACTGAGCCCTTCTGTGGTTTTTGTATACGCTGCACAGACGGCACACTTATGTGCTCCTTGAGTTTATCAGTATGATCGGCATATTGTTTATAATAATTCAGGAGGGAAGCGTACAACCTATATGCCTTAATGAGAAGATTTCATTGGTTTTAATTCCTCCGAGTGTGCGCGTAGATCTCTCAGTTTTTTGTGCTCATAGATTAAGAGGAGCTTCTTGTGGTAACTAAAGTAATTGCGAGGGAAGGATGCCTATCTTGCCTGCTGCACTATCTATACGCTGTTGTGCGAATTCGGCACATTACACGGCCACTGCTCTATCTGATGGGTCGTTATGATTTACCCAGTTACATCATGAGATCTCGTGGGAAGCTACGCTTCGTTCTTTACGAGTCAGCTGCACGCGCCAACTGTCGTCTACTTTCGCAGGCTCCCGTCAGTTCCACTGAATACAGCTGCTTGGGCTCTCTTTCGCCTTTTCCTTGAAATACCGAGCAGAAGCATCGAGCAGCAGTTCACACTGTTCGGTGATCGATTTTCGTATAGCCACTTGGTATATCTCGCTCGTTAAGTTAATTACGCCTAATTATAATAACATATGAATTATTAAGACTAAGTATGCCTGAATTTGGATCCTTATACATTGCCAGCCATAGTCTAAGTGTTATTTACGTTACCCTTAGCCTTTGTGTGTAACACGTTTTCGTCACACTGGACCGCAATTCTTTTGTCATGAAATCGAGCCCATAAACTCATTCGGTGTTAAGATACAAAGCCTTTGCTTCGAATTTTCTGGGTCACTAAGAGAGAAGAAGCGCGCTTTCTGCACTCTCTACTCCTCATTTTGTGCGCTATTTTCTCACCACTTGTTTCTGCTCTTCCTTTCTCGCCTTATCCGCTCCTCTCCGCTCCGAGGCTTTTCTCACACAACCTGATTTTGCTTCTCCCGCTCCTGCTTGCTGGTTCGTAGCTTAGTCAGCAGCGCACTCGGCTTCAGTGCCGGTGACCAGGGTCCGGCGGTTGCCGTTTTTTTTTTTTTTTTTTTTAAAGCTCGTTTAGCAGTCGCGGACTGACCGACCTACACATTTCGTGCTTACGTGGCTCCTGAGGTTGGTTCGTTCTATAAAGTAACTGCGTTTATAAGTGTTCAAAACATATACCCTACTGCTATGTGGTTGAATTCATTACTACGACCGAGTATGCACGCTTTGTTATGCAGATATTTAAATAATGTTCAGGGTAACTTTGTAATTTTCTCCAAATAATTGAAACAAAAACGCAAACCAAATAAATTCCCCGTCCAGGTTTTAATATTTGAGGGCCAGTTAAAAACAAAGACGAAACACAAGAATCATATTTAACTGTGGGATTTTGGTAAATGGCACAAAGAGCTGCATTTGAAGACGCACTGTAAACACATTCTCGAAACAAAAGCGATATGCTACTTGCACATGTCCGATTTCGTGGGCAATTGTTTGAAATGAAGCGTAAAGAAGAGGAATTTGCACAGCCATCCCCACATTTAGGCCTTCAGAGCAGATCTTTCCGGAATAAGCGCAACCTGAAAGTAGAACCAGTCTTTTATCTTCATCTTTTAAATTTTGAATATATCTGCTAAGGGGTATTTCGTGTTTCAGCAATAAGCTGGGAGGGAAAGAACATTAAATATTCTAAGTCAAGTGGACAAAGCATCCTATTTGATCGGATGAACTATCGGGTTCAGTATGAACCTGAACAGCCCGCCATGAAGTTTGTTCCTGTCGAACCCTATAACAAACTTCAAACAGGTATAGATATTTTCACTTGTTTAATTTTTCTCTTTGCTTAAAGCATTTCTATAGTCTAGCTGTAAGTAATAAATAAACGAAACAATACATAAGTTGCCAAACCTCGTTGGCGAACTTGGAAAGTACTCAAGAAAAGGTGGTCTCCAGGCCAGTTTCCGAAGACGCGCTGTTTTTGGCTAGGACGGAACTCAATGGTTAGGGTGACTTGCACGCAACGCTTGACAAGTAACACGCTACTTGGGCTTGGTTACATAGTTTAGAAATGTGTTATGTTCCGTCAAAGAAACGAGTAACGCTTATTTTTAAAGACGTAAACAATATCGGCAATGACTTTGGAAACACTCGTGCTGTGTCTCAATAGCCTGAGATGGAAAATTATAGAAAACGGGGTATGGTCACACTTATAGCTGAAAATTTCCAACCCTGCTTTCTGTTCAATAGTCTCCCATGGGAAACAAAAAGCGTGGTTCGATTCGTCAAACTTTTATTCTACCTTGTGAATTTTTTTAGCTTTCTTACACGCCTGTCTTGGCAAAGTATACTAAGCGGGCTGTACTTTTTAACGATAGGGTTGTTACCTTCTTCCAAACAAGGTCCTTTCGAATTTCACCTTACCTACTGCCTTTAATTAAGGTAGTTTATTTGTTACACGTCGATAGGCCTCAGTCGAAACAGGTAGGATGAATCGGGACACAAAGGTTTTGAAAGTGTTTCTTAATTCACGCTTACACGTCCTAGCGTAGCCCCTATTATTTAATAAAGTTTGTGACATTTTTGACTAATTTCCGTCGTCCTGTGCACCCCCAACAAAAATAAAATTAAAGCTTGCGAAATTCGAGTACAACGTAATCTCACCTAGAAAAAACAATTTCCAAGAAGAAACTTGAAGTGCAGGCGAGATAGTGAATTTTGAAAATGACAATAAACCATAAAACTACGGTCGAAAAAAGAAAACAGCAAAAAAGACAAAAGACAAAGATAATATCTATATTGTTTTCTCTAGTTAATAGATATAATTTTTTAATGTTTTCTTTTTTAAATTATATTGCATTTAAAAGAAAACTCGAACCGACAAATGATGCGTAGTCTGGATACGAAAAGACATAACAAAGGGCAAGCCTGGTGCCAAGTAATCGCGTTATTGGCTGGCTGGCAGGCGCACACTCCCCTGATCGCCGTGATGGATGAAATGAAAAAAAAAATAAAGTTAAAGGTGACTTTCAACTTAAAGTTATCTTAAGGTCAAGGAATGCGCTATCTCGGCATCTGCGACAGTGATTCGGGCGAAAATTCTAAATCTGACTTTCTACAATTATTTTCTTTTTCAAAATGGGCCCTTCTAATGCAATATTGCCCTTCCCGTGCATAAAAGTATCAGGATAATGTCTGGAAAAAGTTAGTTTGTGTGCAGCAATAAAAAATAACAATATAGATGTTGCCGATATTCCCTTTACGTGATTCTTTCAATCGAAATATCAATTGATTGCGAATACAGTGTCTCCGTGAATACGCTTTCGAAAGCGAGAAAGCGTTAACGACTCATTCTTTACGTATTCAAGGACTGTCATCTAAACTGCTAAGGTGGTGGAAAGTGCTGAGTTGGGTACTAATTTAAGTGGTAAATTGTGATGCCCGCCAGTACTCTTTGGAAGTAAAATGCAAAAATAGCGCCAAAACCTTGTTCAAGCTGACCGTGTCGCGGAGTGTATACTTAGTCAATTTTAGGGGTGTAACGTGTAGTGGTATTTAGGTTACTTCTTTATTCTAACTGACATTTCTTGCTACGTCTGTGTCTCTGGGATCTGCGACAAATCAAGACAAAAAAACAAAACAAAAAGCTTTAAGGCATCGTATAGGCGTAAAAAAAGAAACATGATTTGTGTTACAGCGACGTTTCTCCCTGAAGCAGCCCATAGCCGTTGAGATTTTCTGATTCAGAAGATCCAAGCGACTATCGAAACCTTCCGGGCGATACACTTCGGGCAATATATTTTGTTTTAAGAACCATGTAACGAACAAGGAAGCAAAATGCGCGAATATATAGGGCAGGCCGCGCTTTTCTTAAGGTGTCTATTCGCCACTTTCAC
Source organism: Ixodes persulcatus (assembly GCA_013358835.2). Lineage (NCBI taxonomy): Eukaryota > Metazoa > Arthropoda > Arachnida > Ixodida > Ixodidae > Ixodes > Ixodes persulcatus. The sequence continues at coordinate 271,266 of JABSTQ010011430.1, read as the reverse complement.
AATCTATAGGGGGCGCGCTGTTGCCTATCAAAATGGCTGTCATCTGGATGGTCGTCGTAGAACCGCAAGACAAGGCAGGGTCTGCGACAAGTCAGTAATTCTAGTTTTGTAACCTCCGAGCGATATAAGGGTCTTACTTGGTACTTCCACGCCAGAAAGGTGTAAGCGTGCATCTTCACAGTGAAGCTTATCATCAAGCAGCCAGGGAGAGCAATTCTTACACCTCGGTACCACCATCGCTCAACGTTACGAATACGGTGCGCAAGTTTGTCTGCTCCTTGCGCAACGTGTGGATGCGTTTATCCCCCCAAACGCGCCCGCGTCCTTTTCTCACCCCATCCCCCATCGCTGTCCTTAACCAACGATGATGCCCGCTTGGCTCCCTCGTCACCGCGCGCGCCCTGCACCATCGTCATGGTGCCCTTTGTCGTGCTCCTCCTTGCATTCCGATGCGCCAAAGACGCGTTTGGAACAGTTTCTCGCCGTATACTAACTGATATTTCAGAAACGCCAGGCGTTCTGAGTTCCAACAATCTTATTATTTATTCGTGGCTATTCAGATTGCGGCACCCGAAGACAATTCAAGCCCAGCAAAACTCCTCATTATAATAGTCAATGCCTTGTGTTTCTTAAGCTCTTAGTGACTATAGATGATATAATATTCATTTTTAAAAAAATTTTTATTCAATTCACCAACGAAGTTTTCCAAACACGTGAAGTTTTTTTTTTCTAAGATAAAAAAAAGCTATTTAGTTGTTTTATTTTCCATTCAAATTAATCACAGATGGTGGTTAAATATCCAGCTGAGTCAATGACGCCGTTTTCTAGAATAACTAAGGTGTTCAAGATTTGTTTGAACTTGTTACCTGTCAAGCTGAATACTAATCTGTCTTACCAAGAATATTTGCAGATATTTTCTTAGTAACCTTGTCCCGTTTTCCCAGGCGACGCCTGAAATGCAAGCACACGAAAACTTGGTTTCAAATAAATTTGTTGGCGGTTGTATTCTATGTCGCAGTTTATTTGATATCATACCTCGAGCACATCCAGGTGCGTACATTGGAAAATGTAAAAAGATGGCGACGCATGAAAGCCTCGTGTCGGCTTGCTACCGCAATTACAACGGTCTTGACCATCTCGCGTAGTACCCTAACTTCCCCCTTCCTGAAACCGGCTTCGCTAACCTCCTTTACATGGCCCGGAGCTGGGTAAATCGTACCTTATTAATTTGATGAAGATGTGTTTCAAGCATAAATAACAAGCCTTACAACCACTATAGGAACTGCGCTGAACCTTTACATTGAATTTGCCATTCTCATCATTCCTATACGTTAAAGCTGTTACAAATTTATTGTGCCATCTGAGAAGGTAAGGCGCGAAAAGTCCATTGGTTTAGATTTCACAGGTTAAAATCTTGCGCATGAAAGTATTCCCATCACATAAATTGTTCTTTTACAGATATCAAATCACTAACCGAACACTGGGTGTCCTGTTTTTACAAAAAATGAAGAGGAGGCAAAAGTACTTTACCATTAATGGTAAGATACTTCTACTAGTATTAGACCTTGCACTCAACATTGCTAAAACACTTGGAAATGTTATCTTTATTTATATAAATAAAATCAAGTAAATACCAATATTAATAATACCGTTATTGCTATAGAACTATTTGACGATTAGTTTATGCGGCACGAAACTGCTAGCGGGTAAGTTTTCAACGCTTCAAAATCAAGTCTAGGTTCCACTGTGAAAATGCCCTCCTCTGTAAGAAAGTGTAAACTAATTACTCTTTAGCCGCACAACGTCCTCCCCTCCTCCCCTCTCCCCCCTAAAAAGGCTTTTAGAGCGCAGCTCTTAGGCACCCGAATTCAGGCTTGAGCGGCATCGCCGTCGGCGTCGCCGTTGGTGTCGGCATCGGCGTACCCTCACGTTGCATTATGGGACGTTTCCCATAATGACGTCACACGTGACGTCACCGCGCGTTGCAGTATGGGTAGATTTCCCCGCTAAATTTAGCGGAAAACTTTAACCGCTAAATTTAGCGGGAAATATTTTACGCTAAACTTATGAGAAAAAATTCCCCGCTAAACTTAGCAGAAAAAATTCCCCGATAAATTTAGCGAAAACAATTCCCCGCTAAAGTTAGGGAAAGAATTTCCCCGCTAAGTTTAGCGGAAAATTTTTACAGCTAAATTTTGCTGAAAAAATTCTACCGCTAATTTTAGCGGAAATATTCCCAGCTAAATTTAGCGGAAAATATTCCCCGCTAAATTTAGCGAAAACATTTCCCCGCTAAATTGAGCGGGATATTTTCCCCGCTATATTTTGTTGGGAAAATTTAGCAAAACATTTAGCAAAAATAATTTCCCGCTAAATTTAGCACAAACAATTCCCCGCTAAATTCAGCTGCGAATTTAGCGAAAATTTCCCGCTAAATGGGAGAGGAGCAGTAGAGGTGGGGGCATACCCTTCCCTCCGTACCTTCCCCTCCTCCTCCTCAAGAGCCGCGCTCTAATTCGGCGTTACAGGGGATTGTAAACGTCTTTCATTTTTTATAGTAAAATTTGATGGGCCCCATAACACATTTTGATTCTTCTCCAAATACCAAGCATTCAAACTAGCCGCTTTACACAGTAATTTGATTTCGGACACCTTGTTGTGAGGATTGCACCACCATGAACGATGAATGTATCACAATTCTGCCTCAGTGAAGAGACCAAGAGGCAGAATGCATGTTTGCCTGCTTACCCAACCAGAAGAAAGTAGAAATCAGCACGTCTTGCAAACGAAGCATTTTTCGTGATTTCACCGAAGGCCCTCAAGGATTCATGTCCCTCGACCAATCCGTCTTCCTCCACAATAAAAGGCTCATCTTGTCTTGTCTGTTGGAATTCGGAGTTAAAAAAAAAAAAAAAAAAAAAACATATTGTCGTTGTGTAATGTTTGGCAACCGGGAAAGAAATTGTCTCTCAAAACATCCGTGTATGCTTATCTTTGAAGCCTTACGCCTTCTCAATGCGAATATGCCACAGCCGTAACTTGTTCACTCGAGTGGTCACACGAGGCAACGTTCTTTATTTCCAGAAACTATCAACATGTAACGGCACACCCTTATTGTGACTATGCAAATATGTTACTGGAGACTTGAATTTAAAGAAAAAGACTAATACATTCAGTGTAAAAGTTAAATATCGAAGTGCCTCGTTTTAAACGCTAGATACCTACTTGGAACCGGTAAATTCCTACAAGCTGGAGATTTATACGGGGTGTCTTGTTCTTCTTGAATATTGCACTGACCTGCAGACACACAACAAATCACTGAGAGACAGCCTTGGTGAAACCGTTGACTTCAAAAATAAACTTTTAGCTATGTTCACTATGTGGACTACAGCTTTATCCACAAACAAAAATATCTCCATTTTGGATTGAATAAATAAGGTCTACGCTCGATGTGCCTTATTATGTTGAGCACTTGCAGTCGTTTTATGCCTCTCAGGTATTCATTTATTGAGCTGTCAAACATGATGTACATTTCAGGTCGCCACATGCCAGGAAGTTTTGCATCATCTAGAAAGTTGCAGACAAAAAGGAAGCTCTCAATGATCAGCTATTTTCACGGAATCGGGTGTCCGCGAGTAAATTAGCACAAAGAAGCGATCACCTGGCTTTCCAGTTTTCTTTTTTTTTTGTTAGGAAATAATGGAGCTTATTCAAGCTACTAGTGTGTTGGAAAATAAAAATGTTGTCCACCAACTTAGGCGGCGAAAATTTATTCTAGCAATACGGTCTAAAAAATGTGACTACATGACTATGTCGGGTTTGTGTTAAAACTATCGTGCAGTGCTCATCAAAGATTAAGGCCCGTTCACACACATGCAATTGACAACGACCGAGTGAGCAAGACTGGTTTTTAAACCTCTTCTGACGGCTTTCGACCGGCTGCGCAGCAATGCAGCCGGTCGTAAGCCATCACAAGAAGCTTAAAAACGTGTTTTGTCTCACTCAGCCGTAGTGAAGTACAGGTCTGTAAATGGGCCTTTACTTGCTCTGTGTGACAAAAATATAGTGTACTTACCACGTGGCTGTGGGCTTTCATCCAAAGGTTCTTCTGTAGCTAGAAAAATAGCGCAACTTTGTTTAAAATTATTGAAACTGCAAGTAATAATACACCGCAGGCATGCTGGTTTAACAACAACCTAAAATGAGCCTACTGTTTGACTTTTAAATCGTTTTCTTGCTTGTCAATTTTATCGTTTTTTCTCTGTTTCGTTTCATTTATGTGTTTGGAAAACTTAAAGAGGATACGCTATTCGTGGTTTTTATTTTGTAGGATGTGGAATGTGTATGTGAATGAAAAAGAACCGTTTAATAAATACAAGCACATTTGAACTATTTTTTTTTTCGAACGCGTAATCTACACTGTCATCAAGTCCCATGTATTCGGTGAATATTCAGGGTTGAAATACACGTTATTTACACGTTGTGTTATAGATAATTTATTTAAAAATCTTTCAGCCTTTCCACTCTCGTGAAGAAGGAAAACCAGTGAAGCTGAACTACGGTGGAAATTAAGTGTTTATAAATGTAAGGATTAAGGTGTGATCGTGTAATTGGTTATGTGAGAACCGTATTGTCTCCGGTTGAATTTGTTATACCACGTCAACCGCCGAAGGCTCATGAACGGGAGTCGAGGCGCCACTAGTCGTTCCTCCACCACGTTCAACCTCGGTAGGTGTTCCGGTACGGGTGGGTACTTGTAGCCGTTCACGGTCGCGAACCGGGGCACCGCGCCTTTGAGCAAGGAATCTCGGCACGTTCTGCACGCCGGGTTTTTGTAGACGTCCGCCGACTCGATACACTGCCGCAACGCGCACGCGCCCGTTCCCCGATTCTTCTCGTCTGACACGCCCCCGATAGTGGATAAGTCTCAGGCGAACCAGACTCGGTCGCACACGGCGCACGTGACGCCAAACGAGTTCTCCACGATCTCCTTCCGGAACCTCAACGTCGCACCCGGGAACTGTTCAGCCGGCGTGGAGTGCTGTCGTCGCCGGGCCTCGCGCTTGCGCTTGGCCTTCGTAGCCCGCCGACGCCGTTTACATCGCTGGTTCTGTTCTCGGCGGCGGCTTTCCTGGCGAGCGATGTGCTCTTCTTTCGCAAGGGAGTCTGAAGTGATGGACGCAGTGGAAGTCGAGGCGACAGCGGCTTCACGTCGGTTGCAGACCCATTCGCGCTGCTGCGTACGTCGCCGCTCTTTCCGCACCCAGTCTTCTTTCCCCGAAAGGGCACGCGCACGGCCCATCCTGAGTATAAACCGAAACTGATATGAGCATAGGAAACAGCGCGCAAAACACACGAGGACGAAGAAACACACGTTACGAGCGCTGCGCCCGTCACGTGTGTTTCTTCGTCGTCCTCGTCTGTTTTTCGCACTGTTTCTTATGATGAATTCCCACCAAAGCGCCCAACTATCCATTCTTCTATGATAGCTGGAAAGGTTGCCGCTATCTACCAGCGACGGCGGAAACCAGACTTGTTGTGTGCTTGCCGCCGTCGCTTATAGATGGCGGTAGCTGTCCAGAGGTTTGTGGAGGTTTGCGACGACAAGATTTTGGTACCGGACACGATCCTGGGGAACCTAGCCCTTAACAGCTCCGCTGTAAAAATTATGCCAGGTTCTAAGAAATGCGTTTTGGTTTCGCTTTACACGCCTAACCGTGTGGCCAACTTCGGAATCACCCATCGCACCCACGCGGTGACCGCAATGTTGATTTTAATTTGGTCGATGAGGGCGATGAGACACAATGAAGCGGGAAGTCTTAGATGAGACGAGAGTACGGCGTGACACTCTTCAGGTGAGGATACTGCCCGACGCAGAGAGACCAGATAAAGTTCCCTGAACCACGCAGACGCGCACAGGCCTCGGCTGCCAGCGTCGCCGCCGGTCCCTTCATCTTTATGACGTTTGGAGCGACTGCAAAAAATTTCAGTCAGCAGGCCGGGCGGGCCGAGACGAATGGAGGCGGCTGGGACTATCGAAAGTGCTGGTTATTAATTTATTTTAAGGAATGTCCACGCTTTAAAACTAGCTTTTCATTCTGAGCCAGCGATACATGTGTGCCAAATGTGACATGGTATTCGGAGCTTCAATTAGTGCAGCATCTGCACGGGACTAGATCTGGCGGTTTGCAGCCGCTAATCGGCCGAACTGAGCGGCACACATGTATCGCTCGCCAAGAAAGCTTGACGGACTGCCCGCCCTTCAAGCAGCAGAGCATCAGAGCTTGGAGCGAGGAGGCATCGGGCCACCTCCAACAACAATGATTTACACACCCTCTCTTTCTTCCGACCATCCTGTTTGTGTGTGTGTGGGAAGGGAGGAAGGGGGTTAGGGAGGGGGGGAGGGGCGTGTTTGCGTGTGAGTGTGTTTTGTGTGAGAATCTTTTAGAGCGCAGCTCTTAGGCGCCCGTTTCCGGGTTGAGTGGCGTCGGCGTCGGCGTAACCGCGCGTTGCATTACGCGTTGCATTACGGGGTTTCCCATAATGACAAAACACGTGACGTCATGTGTGACGTTAGGAAGGTAAAATTTTCCCTACAAATGAAGCGGGAAAATTTTTCCCACCACATAGAGTGAGAAAATGTTTCCGCAAAATTTACCAAGGGTCCCGCTAAGAGTAGCGAAGAAATGTTCCCGCTAAATTTTGCGGGAAAATATTTTCCGCTAAATTTAGTGGAAACATTTCCCACCAAATTTAGCGTAAATTTTATCCGCAAAATTTAAAGAAAAAATTTTACCCTCGTCAATATTTAGCGTGACGTCACGCTAAATTTAGCAAAAAAATTTAGGGGAATAGTTTGTCCCGTCAATTTTAGCGGGGAAACTGACATCACCTGACCTCAACACCAATTAAGTTTCCTCACTAAATTTGGCGGGAAAACGTTCGCGAAATTTCCCCACTAAATGTTTTGGAAAAATGTATCCGGAAAATTTAGCGAGGAAATTTTCACTAAATTTTCTGCTAAATTTAGTGGGCAAATATTGGCAAATGTCCCGCTAAATTTAGCGGGGAAATTTTCGCTTAATTTAGCAATAACTTTAGCGAAAATGTTTCGCTAAATGGAAGAAGGAGCAGGAGAGGAGGAGGGGAATACAAAGGAAGAGGAGGGGCATACCCTCCCCTCCGTACCCTCCCCTCCACCTCCTCAAGTGCTGCGCTCTAATTCGGCATTACAGAAAATTGTAAACGTCTTTCATTTTTAGACCGCAGCTCTTAGGCGCTCGTTTCCGGCTTGAGCGTCGTCGTCGTCGTAACCGCGCGCTGCATTATGGGGCGTTTCCCATAAGGACGTCACAAGGGTTACCCGCGTGAGGGTTACGAGGGTTACCCTCACGAGGGTCACGGGGGTTACCCTCACGAGGTTTAGGGGATTACCTTCATGAGGGTCACGAGGGTTACCCTCACGACGTTCACGAGGGTAACGTCACGACGTTACCAACGTGATGTCACACGTGACGTCACGTCTGGCGCTAATATAGGAAACACATGACTATTACGTTACTTGTGACGTCACGTGACGTCACACGCAATTAACATTGCCAATATTCCCGCTAAATTTAGCGGGGAAATTTTTCCACTCAATTTAACGGAAAAATATTCCCGCTAAATTTACCCTCGTGACGTCGTGTGTGACGACACGTGTGACATTGCACATGACGCCACGTGTGACGTCACGAGGGTAAATTTTCCCGCTAAATTTAGCGGAAACATTTCCCCGCTAAAGTCAGCGGGAAGGAAGAGGGGGCATACCCTCCTCTCCGTACCCTCCCTTCCTCCTCCTTCGGCGTTACAAAAATTTGTAAACATCTGTCATATATTTTTTGTTTTGTTTTTAGTAATGTGGCACCAGTACCACAGCCTCAGGTATGGGCGAATGATCTCGCTGTTGTTCCGCAGCCCTGCTGGGTTGAATGAAGATTATTATTAATACTATTATTATTATCATTAGAGCCTCACTTATGCGCGTTATTTTAGGTTTGACAGATTCTATGTTCCCTCAAACGAAGCTTAAAAAAAGTGATCTCGTATGAAATCAGTAAACAATTTTGCAGCAGATGTGTCGCGGTTGCAATAAATATGACTGACCTGTCCTACTCCATTGTGTGTCCTCACGCGAGCGTCCTGTGGGGAAACATTGCTCCCCGCGGAGGCATCGCGCTCGGGCGGCGGGGTTGTAAGGGAACGGGGGATGTTACTCCTGGCGTATCCTCCCTTACCCCATTGTGGTTTAGTCTGCGGTATTTGGTGCAACGTCGCACAGGCGGCTGACGGGGGACTAACGAACCTGCAGCATTTGCCTGAATGGTCTCGGGCTGACGCAAAGCTTATTCGGGCCATTCGTACAGCCGTGGCTACGGAGGTGTCACCTTGCGTTTATTGCCAACCTGACGAGCGAGCTAACTAAGCCCTCCACTGCAAATGGACGGCGAACGCCTGGGTTGTAAGGCGATACGCTCCCCTCCCCAAAGAGAAACGGGACGGGGGCCTTTAAAACGCCCGTGACATGGCGGGACGGGGGTTTTGGACTGATTGGGATTCGATGTGAAAGGTGGCGGAAAAGATGCTAGTTCCCATGTTTTGTACATAAAAATTGTACTTAGATGTTCAACTGTAAATAAACAGTTCTTACTGGATTCGACCGAACCTCCATTGCCGCGGACAGACCTTAACGATCGTCGCCCTGTTGATCATTTCTGTCCCAACATAGAGCAAGTAAGCAACGAACCTTTACTGACACCTTTTATTTACAATGAATATTTTGAGACAATAATATTTCTACGAGATAGCGCGTCATGCACGGACTATTACGGTTTCTGTCAGAGCTGTCTAAAGTAATTTTTGAGAAACACACTTACGATCGAAGTTAATCGTTTCCTCAAGCTTGGGAAGGGGAAATATGTTGTGGGGAATTTTTCCGGATCTGTCATTTATTGGCAAGGGCTTAATTCCGCGCGTGAAATTAAGGTAACCTTCCTGTTAAAAATAAACAAATAGTCATTTTAAGTATCACCCGCTATATGCAACGTTCGGTTCAGACAGGTATTTGCACATAATGAAATAATGTGCAAGTGCTTATCTGAAGATATACCCTAATTAGTGTTATTTTAGTGAAGTAATCTGCGTAATTGATGAATAATGTTTTCTAAATGAAGTAATTTGTGTTGAAAATTAGCGAAATAATGTTGGTATTTTCTAGTTAACAAGGTAATTTACACAACAGAAATGTGTGCACTACAATGTACGATCAGCGGATATTAACATTATTTATTTAGAGGCGTGAAATTTTTTGTTAAGGGACAGAATAAATCAGGCGATGATATTCGGCTAATGTTTAGCTTTCAAAAATAGCCTTAACTCTTTATATGAAGTTCGCTGAACTTTTGACTTTTTCTTAATTGTTTTTAGGAAGATATAAAATCATTATTCATACCATTTCAATTCCCGTGGGTGTCTTAATAACTGTTAAAGAAGCGGCGTGTTCCGAATTTTCATAAACGCTATTGCGTAGGTATGTGGTATCCACCTAAAGAAACAACATACTGTTAGTAAAAAAAGTAATTGAACTGCGCTCATATGGAAAAAAAAAAAACCTTTAAAAAAATGTCTACAGAATGCATATTTTTTAGCCCCTCCCATTATTTCTACCCAAAGTTTTAATAACAAATTTATTAATAACAAAACTATTATGCTATGAATCACTTAAACGGTGTGTTGAGGTTTATATTACAGTATTTTATAAAATTCCTTTGTTGCTGTTTCTTTTCAACATTTAATGTTTTGCAATCTTATGCGGCATAATAATAGTGCACCTTTGCAAGTTAATCAAGGGAACAGATAGTCAGGCGCATGTCTTTGACTAGTTCATTTACTAACGCAGTTTGAAGTAAATTCAACTATATTACATCTGACATTTAATCTGATACGTCGGTGCGTTTGACGTGTGCTGATTTCTTGCATAGGGCAATTGAAACTTTTTATTGCGCACTGAACTGTAACGTTTCCATGAATAGTTGTAGGGTCTACAAACTGATTCCAAACTGCAACTGAGTAGCAATTAAAAGAAAAAAAACCTCAAACTGAAGGTCAAAGTGAGTCGCAATGTATATTCTAGAGAAAATAGGGTTCTCTTAATAAACAAAATGCAAATACAAATATTATAAATAATTCCAAAATCGTTAAAAAAATAGTTGTTAGGCACATCAGGTACAGGTGATCATTTCTATTATACTTGGCAGGAACAAAATTTACTTAGATTTCGAGGAAGACAATGGCGACTCAGTCTGAAGGGGGCATCTAGAATTGTTTTCTAAACAAGGTTCAATGAGGTTCCCGTTGCTTCAATTATCATAAAATTATGGGCGGGAACATTTTTTTTTCTCGGCTGAATTTCTATCTTTATGTCACATCTTTTAGGCACTCTAAAATCAAACTAGCCTTTAAATGGGGAAAAATGTCTTACCAACTCGTGTGTCACTTCCCCATTCAAAGTGTCAGTGAAAAACAAAGTATCTCCCAAGATACTGGATTCCTCTAAGTTTAGGGTGAAATCTCCCGTCACTCGAACGGCGCCTAGGGAACTGTCGCTTCTGCTTTCAATAAGAACTGGATAGACAATATCTGAAACAACTCCTTTCGTGTTAACAGGCTGCTGCCTATAGTTGTACCTGAGATAAGCAGTTAGGTCTCCGTTCTCCAAGATAAGATAACCGAGTCGGTCCATTCGGCACTAAGACACACTATTCTGCGCGGAACCTACAGAAAACAAGAAAAACCTAGAGCGGAATATCGCAGAAAACCTGCTCAAGTCAGCAATATTTTATTTACGCCGTAAGATAAAATTTGAATGGAGGTAGACTTGTTCTAGTCTCCGCCCATAACGATAGGCGCTTAGCTAGATAAGCACCGTTACTCGACTCACATCGGTTGGAGAGATGATTGACGTGTAAAATATTTGTTCTAAAATTGGTTCTTCATGCCGTAATAGTGCTTTTATCTGCAATAATTTTATGCTTGAGAACAAATAATATACTGGGTGATTCAAGGAGAGGCAGGCTCTTTAAATCGACCGCAAATTTTGGTTTCTTAACCTATCGCGCTACGACTTTGTGCAGTGTTGCCCCCAGATGGTGCATTTTTTTGTAAAATTTGCAAAGAGCGAACTTACCTGAGGAAAAAGTAAAGAAAGAAAAAGGCTTAGCTCCTATGGAAACGCAGCGACGCCACCGGTCTTCAAACAACACGGCGCCGTTTCGCACGGGAGACAAGAGATGGCGCAACGAACGCCGCCAACGAACGAGCATACGGCGCCGAGAGCCGGCGTCTTTAGCAGACGATCTTTTCGACTCAAAAGCGGCGCGCGTTCCGCAGGCGGCGACAGTCGCAGAAACAAAAACAGGCGCGGTAACAACGAGGAATTGCAGTTCCTTGTCTTTTAAAGACGCCGGCTCTCGGCGTCGTATGCTCGTTCGTTGGCGGCAGTTGGCATAGTGATCGCTTGCGCCATCTCTTTTCTCCCATGTGAAGCGGCGCCGTGTTGTTTGAAGACCGGTGGCTTCGCTGCGTTTCCATAGGAGCTAAGCCTTTTTCTTTCTTTAATTTTTCCTCAGGTAAGTTCGCTCTTTGCAAATTTTACAAAAAAAAAAATGCACCATCTGTGGGCAACGCTGCACAAAATCATAGCGCGATAGGTTATGAAACCGAATATTGCGGTCGATTTAAAGAGCCTGGCCTCTTTTTGAATCACCCAGTAAATAGTCTTACCGTTACAAAAAAAAAAAAAGAAAAACAAAAACGTTCAGCCCTTCCACTTTCGTAAAAAAGGAATACCAGCGGAGCTGTACTCGATACATTGTGTGCTTCCTCTTCGTCGTCGTCTGTTTTTCGCGCTGTTTCCTACGATAAATTCCCACCAACGCGCCGAACTATCCATTCTTCTATTATAGCTGGAAAGGTTATGGGCAGCAAGCGCACAACCATACTGGTTGTGTGCTTGCGGCCGTCGCTTATAGATGGCGGTAGCTGTCCAGGTAGGTTTGTGTCGACATACCGGACACGATCCTGGGGAACCATAGCCCTTAACAGCTCCTCTGTAAAGAAATATCCCGAGATTGCCTTTTCCGCTTTGGTTTGAAACGAAAACAAATATGACTGTCGGCATTTGCGGCGTGCTCAAAGAGCGTAGCTCGTTGAACTCTTCTACTTTTAAGAGCGCAAGTCGTTCTGCGTTCACTAAGGTGCTTAGAGGAATATATACTTAACCGACCTAGTTTGCAGCAAACAACTGTTGCAAGCGTGTGCCTTCGGAAGAGCTCAGCGTGTGTTTATTTTCATAGCGGGACTGGTGTATGCCTTGCATCCCTCCTGAATTATCTTGCTTGGTATGGCTTGATTTGTTTGTTTGCGCGTGTTCATCCTGAATAGAGACGGTTACCCTAAAAGCGGCTCCACGGCTCTGTGAATTCTGCAACCGTCGTGATTACGACCATGGCTTCAATGCCGAAGAGACACCTACACAGGTTAGAATTGGCGTGCCATTTGGCTGGTGGCAATCGCGCGTTCGGCTCGCGTCATGTTTGTCCAGGTATGTTCCTGCCATTTCGCTTTGAAAAGCCAGTACCTCTCAAGGTTCGCAGCGCACCTGACCTGCCAAAGCGAATATATTGAGGTAGGGTATGAATTGTGCGGCATGACGCTCACCCACCTTGGTAACAGACGCAATGCGAACTATAAATAACATAAAACCTAAAAGGAGTGCATATGTCATTTGTTGATTTTCTATCCTTTCGGTCGCTTTTTACCTCAAATTGACAGAAGTTGACGGAGGATTGCATTGTAACGTGGATTGTGCATTATGCAACGATAGATATTCGTGTCTTTGCTAGTGTGGTGGACGGTTTTATATGGGGTCGGAACAGCAGAAGGACGCAGGCGATGGCGGACGCCGATGCGCCGCTTCGTGGCTGCGTCTTATGGACGTTGCAGACGACGATAAACGACGGTGTTGACTGGTTCAATAGCTGACGACGCCGGAGGCTGCTCCACGTCTGCTCGCACGATTAGCAGGTGGTGACATACGCCAAACTATGCGCACCGGACGTCGTAACAAGGAGACAGTAGGCTTGCGAGCGTGTTGGGCCGAGCAGTCAAGCCAATCTAGTAATAATGGGCGGGGCCACTGATCTCTGTAGTAATAGAAAAAAACGTTTAAACTGGAGACCGATCACACGCCACTGCTTTCTATTCTCATGACAAAAAGCCTTGATGACTTGATTCTCAGACTTCAAAGACTCAAGATGAGGATGATGAGGTATCATTACGACGTAATGCTACAAAAAAAGATCTGCTAGCCGCTGACACACTTTCCAGGGCACCGCTACAGCCAACAGGGGACTTTGACCTAAAAAAAAAAGACAAGGAAGCTTTCCTCTGTTCTGTGAAGATAGTTAATCCAGTCAAGCAACATTGCCTGCAATGGCTAAAAAAAATCAAAAAATCAGACCCAGTCTGTTTTAAGCTCCGAAAGCGAGGCACAAAGGATTGGCAGCTCAGGCGAGACTTGCCGGAAGATATTAAATCTTTCTTCGAGCATCGTCACAGCTAACTGTAAAAAACGACTTGCACCTTTTGCAGCCCGTGTTGTCGTCCAAGCCTCGTGTAGAAAGGAAATGCAAAATCTCCTACATGAAGGCTATTTCGGCATCACAAAGACACAAGCAAAAGCGAAAGACTGTGTTTGGTGGCGAACAATACAGGCACATGTGACAGCCAAATTTAAGCAATATCACCAATGTATCGAGACCACCTGCAACCACAAAATGTCACTTCAAAGCACGGAGTTTCTTGATAGGCCAAGGCAGCGCGTTGCAATGGACCTCTTCTGCTTCAACAGCCAATGGTGGTTGATTGTGACAGACTATTTCTCGACATACCCTGAAGTGGCGCGCCTTGGGAAACTGACGTCGTCTACGGTCGTCAACCACTGCAAGTCAATCTTCGCACGCCACGGCATTCCAAAAGTTGTGGTATTGGATAATGAACCGTAGTTCTCATCGTTCAACTTCTCCACATTAGAGAGTTTTAGGGAACCGTTTTTGCACATCCGATACGGTACGATGGGCCCTCTGGTACGAAGTGCGCATGCGCTTGTCTTCTGCAATCTTACCGTAATGCGCTGCTCGAACCGTAAGGCACGACCGGCACGACCAATGGCCGACATGGACGGTCTCGCTTGGTTGGGCAAAACGGCTATTTCGCTGGCGGAGAGAGCGTGCCGTGGCTTCAAACATGAATAAAATAACTCGTGGTAGTGCCTGGCAGGAGCGCCATATGTGACAGCAAGTGCATAAAGTTGGAGTCAGCAAATAAAAAAGAGAATACAGATCGAAACGCAATAAGACATCCTCAATAGAGCTAAATTAATGTTTAGCAACAGGAGGAATCGTCTGCTCAGTAGCGCAGTGGATTGGAGCGTCCACTTCGTGAGCTCGTAGGGGAGCGGTAATGGAGAGTCTGGCTGGCCCATGCACCTTTTTTTTTCTTATTTTTTTTTTATATTTTAAAGTTTTTTTATATTTTACTTTTTTATATATTTTAAGTTTTTTATATTTTAAGTTCTTTATATTTTAAGTTCTTTATATTTTAAGTTTTTTATATTTTTAGTTTTTATATTTTTAGTTTTTATATTTTAAGTTTGTTTATATTTTAAGTTTTTTATAATTTAAGTTTTTTTTTTCATATTTTAAGTTTTTTTTTTTTTTTTTTTATACAAACGTTGGGATGTGCATTTCGAGCTCTTATCACCCTTTTTTACAGCTGCTTTATGACTGAGGGTTATCTGTAGTGTCAACAGAGAGAGCAACAGCCTTGTGAATCAAGGATCTGGATACTTTTTAGTTTAAAAATGTTACATGAATTAAAAATTTGCGTTCTAATGCTAATCACATATATTCTATAAAACGAGCCCTTTAAATATTGGGTGATAGTTTTAATAAATGCACAGCAGCAAAGTTACAGGTTTTCCTTTATTAATATTTTTTTCGTGGTAGTACCGTACACGGCACAACGATCGGTCCGCGGGCGTACGACCGTGATTGTCTGCTATCTTTACCGTAAGAGAGCAACATGAGCACCGTATCTACCTCCGTCCCTCCGCCTCCTCCTCGCAAGCGGGTTTCAGCGGAAGATGATATCTTCCTACTTCGGGAGGTGTTAGGCCCTAATCCTTTTTTTACTCCGGCCCTTTGAAATGACGTCCTTAGAGGCTTGAACGCGGCGTCGAAAAAGAACTCGTTGCGAGGAGCGAAGGAACGGATTGACCTCCTCGCAACTTTGTACAAGAAAAATGACCGCCTTAACTTGAGAAAGCGAGTATGTTTTTGCTATTTATGTATTTTCTTCGCGATTTAATATTCCTAGTTTTATTTGTCCATGACTTTCTTAATTCTTGACCCTGCAATGGGCCTCGAGGGAAAGACACAGGATCGCTGGCAGACGACTTCGAATGTTGATGATAAGCGCGCGCGAGCGTGTTCTTATTTGTGTGTCAAATCGAGTTTGCTGTCGGCGACTTTTCAGCATATCAGGACGTGGTTGAAGTAAACATCATATTTGGTTGATGTAAAACACCAAAGCTTGCCCACTGAGAACGTATGACTTACAAAACAACTTACCACGTACGATCGAGGAACTATTTTATTTCCCGAGGATATGAATCGGGTAAACTGAAAAAAAAAAAAATACGGTGGCAAACGAGCCCCTGACACCACACCCAGATTCAGCCGTTGGTTGTCAACGTCTCCGGGATGCGCAGCGCCGATCGGAGATGGGGCAGATCCTCCTTTGTGAACCTGAACTGCCGTACGACGTCGTCCTCGTCCATCGACGCCAAGTTGAACGTCCCATGGCTTGCCGCCAACAAGCGCCTTCTCTTAGTGCGCAGACAGTCGTACAAAAGAACGTTTTCTAAATTGTTTTCGCCGAATAGAGCCAACTCCAAGTCATCGTCAAAAAGATCGAGCGCCATTGCTGCCGGAAAGCTCGTCTGCTCAAGGAGCAGACGAACATTTTAGAACTTCGCAGTGCCAGTGTTCTATCCTTTCGGTCGCTTTTTACCTCAAATTGACAGAAGTTGACGGAGGATTGCATTGGAACGTGGGTTGTGCATTATGCAACGATAGATATTCGTGTCTTGCTAGTGTGGCGGACGGTTTTATATGGGGTCGGAACAGCAGAAGGACGCAGGCGATGGCGGACGCCGAGGCGCCGCTTTCGTGGCTGCGTCTTATGGACGTTGCAGACGACGATAACGACGGTGTTGACTGGTTCAATAGCTGACGACGCCGGAGGCTGCTCCACGTCTGCTCGCACGATTAGCAGGTGGTGACATACGCCAAACTATGCGCACCGGACGTCGTAACAAGGAGACAGTAGGCTTGCGAGCGTGTTGGGCCGAGCAGTCAAGCCATTCTAGTAATAATGGGCGGGGCCACTGATCTCTGTAGTAATAGAAAAAACGTTTAAACTGGAGACCGATCACAAGCCACTGGTTTCTATTCTCGTGACAAAAAGCCTTGATGACTTGATTCTCAGATTTCAAAGACTCAAGATGAGGATGATGAGGTATCATTACGACGTAATGCTACAAAAAAAGATCTGCTAGCCGCTGACATACTTTCTAGGGCAACGCTACAGCCAACAGGGGACTTTGACATAAAAAAGACAAGAAAGCTTTCGTCTGTTCTGTGAAGATAGTTAATCCAGTCAAGCAACATTGCCTGCAATGGCTAAAAAAAATAAAAAAATCAGACCCAGTCTGTTTTAAGCTCCGAAAGCGAGGCACAAAGGATTGGCAGCTCAAGCGAGACTTGCCGGAAGATATTAAATCTTTCTTCGAGCGTCGTCCCAGCTAACTATAGAAAACGACTTGCTCCTTTTTGCAGCCCGTGTTGTCGTCCAAGCCTCGTGTAGAAAGGAAATGCAAAATCTCCTACATGAAGGCTATTTCGGCATCACAAAGACACCAGCAAAAGCGAAAGACTGTGTTTGGTGGCGAACAATACAGGCAGATGTGACAGCCAAATTTAAGCAATATCACCAATGTATCGAGACCACCTGCAACCGCAAAATGTCACTTCAAAGCACGGAGTTTCTTGATAGGCCATGGAAGCGCGTTGCAATGGACCTCTTCTGCTTCAACAGCCAATGGTGTTGATTGTGACAGACTATTTCTCGACATACCCTGAAGTGGCGCGCCTTGGGAAACTGACGTCGTCTACGGTCGTCAACCACTGCAAGTCAATCTTCGCACGCCACGGCATTCCAAAAGTTGTGGTATTGGATAATGAACCGTAGTTATCATCGTTCAACTTCTCCCCATTATCTAGAGCAGTGATTCTCAACCACTGATGTTTCGCGGACCCCCTGTGGATCGGAGGGTATCATGAAGGACCCCGTTTGTGGTGAGGGGGAGGAAAGGTGTAAGTTAATTATGATAATTAGTTTATGAACGAATAAATCTATGGGGTGGTGTGAATTAGACTTCTCTGATTGACATACACACAAGAAAACTCACCCGAAAATTGGAACGCTTCATGTTAATATAAAAAAAATGCAACTTTAATTGCCGGGCTTGGCTGAGGAGGCAGAGCTTCGCGCACCCCAAAGGGTCCACGGACCCTCGTTTGAGAACCACTGGTCTAGAGAATACGACTTCAGACACACGACCTCTAGCCCACGGTATCCTCAAAGTGACTCGGGCATGTGTCGTGAAAGTTTTCAAGACGTCGATGAAGACCCACAGAATACGTGTACTTGACCCTTCTCCCGTACAAATCAAATACTCTGAAAAACGTATACAGCCCCGCTGAACTGTTGATGGGTCGGCGCTTACAAACCAAACTTCCTACTGTTCCAAAAGTAAACATTTCGGCGGAACTCCGCCTGGTTAGGTAAGTAATAAGACAGGGCCTTATTTTTTTTCCTTTTCTTTTTACGGAGGCAACTTGAACACCGTGTGCCCGAAGTTTTTTCGGCCATCGATGAATCTGCCAAGTCTGCTGCTTCGTCGGCCACCATGAGGAAAGGACTGGAACACGAGAAGAAGCTTGTCTCTCTCCAAGGTCGACCCAACACCCCTCAAACTTTGAACAAGGGTTTCGTCAAAAACCTCTCTTCGAGAGTGCTCTCTCCAACCGAGACACTAGTTTTGGCGAAAGGAAAAAAAATTAACTTTACCACTGTACATCCTCCTCTTGCACTGATGGCAGTTTCCGTTGAGGAAGGCTTACAGAAACTAGACCCTTGCATCCGCGAAGAAGCTCGCTTGAAAGCCATTGGCGTACTTTCAAACGTAAACCAAAGAAGGCATTTCAACTATAGCACAGAAGAGAGGTCCGCCCTCGAGAAGCTAAAGAAAGACAAGAGCATCGTAATTCTCCCTGCTGACAAACGAAATGTCACAGTGGTGTTGAACCGCACGGACTATGAAAAGAAGGTGCACGAACTTCTGAACACCACAGCGTACACGATGCTACCGAACGACCCAACATCAAAAATTCAAGGAATCTTAAACAAAGCGCTTTACGCTGTCTTCAATAAATACCCGGAGTCTCGGGCCCTCTACCGGAACCTTATCCGCCGAAACGGCTCGACACCCGCGTTCTATGGCCTACCAAAAATACACAAGTCTGGAATTCCGCTCCGTCCCATAGTCGACTTTACGACGTCATCATTACGAGCGCTGTCAAATTATCTCCATCGTCTGTTTCTTCCACTCGTGGGAAAGACCAACACACATGTCGAGAACACAGGCCACTTCATCGAACTCGCTTCGGACCTGCAATTGAACGACGACGAGTGCCTTGTTTCCTTTGATGTGATATCTCTATTCACGAGTATTCCCATTCGACTCGCAGTGTCTGTTATCAGAACGGCACTCACGTCAGACACGGCTCTACCTGAAAGAACCCACCTCTCGGTGAATGATATATGCCGCCTACTAGAGCTATGCCTGACGAATACCAAGTTTTCTTTCGCTGGTCGTTTCTACAAGCAAAGCAGTGGCATAGTCATGGGTGCCGCTGTGTCCGTCACGGTAGCCAACCTCACAATGGGAGCCATCGAGCAAAAATTCCTAAGCACGTTTTCTCCCATACCCACTATGTTTCTACGTTATGTGGATGATTGCTTCTGTGTTGCCAAGACCAGTGAAGTCAATCGCCTTCACAAACCGGTCAATTCCATCCATCCAGACATCCAGTTCACGGTTGAACGTGAGTCTAACGGTTGCCTCCCATTTCTGGATGTGTCCGTGGAAAGAACAGAGAACTATTTAACCTTCCAAGTGTACAGGAAAGCAACGCACACCGGTCGCTACCTACACTTCTCGTCAGACCACCCTACAACTCAGAAATCCTCTGTGGTGTCGGCGCTCTTTCAACGAGCCCTCACGGTCTGCTCAGTAAAGGAGTCACTAAAGATGGAAGTCGATGTTATAAAAGGAGACCTTCGAAAAAACAACTACCCCACAAGATTCGTCAACAAGATATATAAGGAACATTGTCACCCTTCTATATCCAAAAACAAAAGCACCTGCAGCCGCATGTGCGTCCTTTACCTCCATGGCACACACGAAGTCCTAGCCTGCGTTCTGAGACCGTACGGCATAGCAGTTACCCATAAACCTGTCTCAACTTTAGGCCATCTTCTTCCTCTTCCGAAGGATCGTTCCCCAAAAGAAAAAGCTCAAGGCCAGGGGGGCTATGTTGCGCTTTTTGGACTCCCAGGAGACTAGGGAGAAGGAAGTGACGTCAACAACACAGCAAATGCAGATTGGATGTTGATTTTGTTTTCTTCTGTCAACATCCAATCTGCGTTTGCTCTAGTCGTTGACGTCACTTCCTTCGTCCAAGTCTCCTGGGAGTCCAAAAAGCGAAACATAGCGCCCCTGGTTTACCGAATTCCTTGTGCTGAATGCGACGCCTCTTATGTGGGGGAAACGAAGAACTTTCCCGAACGTCTGCGCAGACATAAGTATGACGCAAAGAAGAAAGACATCCAAGGCAACGCGCTGGCAGAACATGCTCAGAAGACCGGCCACGTCATCGGCTTTGACAGCAGTTAAATCCTCGATAGAGAAAGAAACTGGAGAAAGCTCCTGTTATTAGAATCTTGGCACATACAAAGTACTAACCACAATCTGAACCGATCCACCGGAACGCTGCCAAGCAGCTATATCCACGGGCTACGATGCGCCACCCACAAAATCAGAAGAAGAAAACAATGGTAAGAGAGAGAAGAAGAAAACAACGACTGATTGCTACCTTTGGGCCCAATTACAGTCACCGGTGATCAAGGAGCCAAGCCGGCTTTGAAACGTCGGGCACATTGAAGGTATTAGAGTCTACAAAGTACCCTTTCCTACTGTTCCAGGGAAGCTCGCTTCCCAAGTACGCGACGTGCAAAATGTACAAACGCTTGAAGAGTACCGAAAAAAAACAGCAGAAAGACTTCAATTGGTGACATGGCACACGTGCCATGTCAGAACTTTTAAGTAAGGAGGATGTTTAGATAACTGTCCTAAAGCGAAAGCAAAAACGCACAGAGCTCAGCAAAGAAGCTTAGGTCCTACCTCGTAACACCGGCAACGCCGATGTGTGACGGAACCTTACCCATCTAGTTCCTTACCCCGAAAACGTTCATGGAGCAGACGTCAACGTTGATGAAGATGTAGGCGGATCGCTTTATGTGTGCAATGACAGTTCACACACACATATAAGAAGTCGCCGCCGCGTACAAGCACCTCAGAGACTTTAGGTCTTTTCTTTCAATGGAGATGTTGTAGATGACGAAATCAGCAACCTAGCTGTTGTGCTGGCTGCTATGTGCGCGTGGCTCGCACCGCGCGCAAAAGAGCATTCTCCGACCCATGGCTGAACGCCAGTAAAACTCGTCTTGTTAAAAAGCTACCATCTCGCAGTTTCATTATGCAACAAGGGGGCCCTGGGGGTGGTGGACCTTATGTACAACGATTTCACAGAATGTACGTACCTAAGTAAAACGTTAGAAACCAAGGACTTCAAAATTGCTACCTTCGGCGTGCGTCTTCTAACGAAGGGCGCCTGAATGGCACAGCAGCCGACAGTTGGCGGCAGCACATCAACAAACAAGAGGTGTATTTTATTTTCGTTTTTCTAGTTTCTGTTAATTTTGTTGTGCATTATTGGTTAAAATTTAAACAACCACACACTTACACTGCACAGCAAAGGAGCGCATCGCTCCTGGCTTAGAAATGCCGTCTGCGATTGTCCAGGTCGAGGGAAGCGACGGTTGTGGCTTCGTACAGAGAGCCTAAATTTAAGAGACAAAGCAACTGAAACAACGGAGAGTGTTTGTCATTTAACGACAGACGCCTAAAGTGCAGATTATTTGCAAGAGCGCATGCGTTTCTCTGTCGCGTAGAGAGGTAGAACGCGGCTGGAAAGACGGAGACACTAGCTGATAATCAGCGCTTTTGTCACTTCTTTTTAGCTCGTATTGCAAATAAGACACGTGTCCCCGATCAAGCACCTGGGAACACTTTAAAATCTAGGCACACCAGCCGCGTGTGATCTTACGCACCGCCACCTGTCGGCTCTTACACCAGTCAGACGCCTTTCAGATGGACGTCGGAGGTGTAGGTATTCAATTTCTTGCTATCGAACTTTTAAGTCGGGTAAGGTTGTTAAGATATTTTGTTTTATTCACAAGGTCCACAACTTGCAGGCATCTCCATGGAAAAGCCTAGCGTGATACGTTAAGAAACCGATTTATGCTGTCCCTCCAAACAACTAACGAAACCTTTGACTCACGCGGTAAATGTTATTCTTGCAACAGACTCGCAGAATGGACTTCTTCCCAAACCGATGCGCCCCAACGCGGCGAAAAACCACGCAGTGCACTCTGGGAACTAGTTGGCCACTCAGTTTCGGTTTCGACTGAGCAGCTTCATCTCATGCTATCACGCCGAGACCGAACGCGCTGTTTGCGTTTTCGATTATCTGACTTTTTACGAATGTACAATACACGCATTCTCGAGCGATACAAAAGGAAGACCGGGGCACTTTCCTCGGTTCCCGAAACACCGGATATTATGCGTGCGTATGCAAACTAAGTAAGACGTGGCTTAGTCACCTCACCCCACGAGTGCATCTTTGAGCTCAATTTCAATAAGCCCGTCTAGTACCAGTGAACAACAACTGAAAATTGGTCACCTTGAGCCTTGCACGTATGTTGTTTCCCAAACGTCCGCTCCCTGTTACTTCATTGGGCGAAAAGCAAACCGCATCCTCACAGGAGTATCAACGTTGAGCCCAGCTTTGACGCATGAACTTTTAAGGAAATGCAATAAATTCGACCTCACTATTGCACAAAAGTTACTATGATGTCTTCCTCATGTCATCATATATCTCCCACTCACATTTTATGCTGATAGAAGGTTACGTTTTCGCAAACACTGAGATCGGCTAGCTATGAGAGAGGATAGCAAGCATCCCCTGTACTCCTCGCTAAGCCTTTTTGGACGAGCTTTACTGACGCCCAAGATCTGTGCCTGAATGGCGTGTCTGCAATTATCTCGGCATACTCAGTCAGGAAGAAAGCAAACACATAACAAATATTATGGCCATTACCAACCGTTAAATGCGCTTTGAATAATTTCGTTCGTTTGGCGCACCGCATAAGGATTCACGCCCGTTCGGCGCAATTCCGACGAACGGTGCGACATTTTTCACACCCGTGTTCGACTTTTGCTTTCTTAAAACGGTTTGTTTGTGCGAATGTGCCCATACGATTGCAGGGTAGCTTTATGCGCATACGCGATGTTGAATATTAGTGGAATGCAAGCGGATGGGGACTTCGCTTCATGCAGTGCTGCGGGTCAGTACAGATAAGAGATAAGAAGTGTGTTAAAATTGAGCTTTTCAATGGCGCCTCCGAGTTTTACCTCGCGTACTCAGGAGTATTTGGAAAAACAGTAATTGCAAAAAGTTACATTTCGTCTATGGACGCAAGAAACAAACAAACTTCTTGATCAACAACACTAATGTAAAGGCGCGAGCTCGATGTATGCATAGTTATTGGTTGCTACAGCTTGTTGATTCGTACACAAGCAAGATCCCCGAGCTTCGCAACGTCGAGATTCCCAGCACTGGCTCGTCCACATACCTCGAACCGCTAACAGAAAGGCTCAAGTACAAAAATACAACAAGCATGTGTTAAAACATGGGTTGCACTGACGTCACATCGCATACTTTTGACCACAATGTAAGAGGAGGAGAGGGAAGCTCCTTTCGTAAGAATTTTGAGTGACGGGTTAATCTTCTATAATCTTCTGGGGGGAGAATAGCGACGCCTGTGCAAATCCGGGAAGCAAAAAAGAGGGTCCTGATAAGAGGGAAGCTCCACCTTGTCCTCGTCCCTGGTGGTCATCGAAGCGCTCTTTGAATGACGTCACGTGCAATTCGTCTGGCCATTTAGGTTAGTTTAGAGACCACAAATGACGCCCCCGGGACCAGAAAACATGAGATAACGGCCGTTAATAGTCCACGCTCTGAGTATAATCTCTTGTCGACGTGACAATCGAAACCGAAACCATGCCACTCTCCTCCCTGGCCAACTAGTTCCCAGAGTGCAACGCGTGCCGTGTTGCATGCAGGGATTTATGGAAATAGTCTATTAAGGCTGGACTCTACAGACCAACCGGCCCCAAACAAGCCCACACGAGGAGTGGGCAAACGGGCAGTGCACACCAAAAGTGGGCGCACTGCGCGCGTGCAGGGACCAGATTCGCGTGAAATGAAGCTTCTGCGCATGCGCCGTAGCGAAAAAAGCGCCACCACAGGTGCGGCGAAAAAACGACAAACTTCACTCGGCAGCACGTTCGCGATGCGAAACGGTCACCGTCCTGGCGCCACGCGCAGTACAAACGCAGCCGGGCCAACTTGGTCGCTTTTTCGAAGCATATTTGGTTCATAGAGTTGGCCTTTAGACAGACAAAATTTTACGTAACCTTGAAAAGCCCTATGTTAACTTCTATATAAAAAGTGGGCTGATGTATTACCGGCACGAGTAAGAGCGATGCTGACAATAATAAACGCGGCCAGGTACATTCTACCTCGAAATTAAGGGCTCACAATTGAGCCAACAAAAATACAATGTCCGGAAACATGAATGCACAGTTCCGGAACAGCTTGACTGAGGACGAGATCAAACGGAAACGTTCTTGGTTCTTTAATACGAACAATACTTTGAACATACCTTGAAACTTCAGGGCCAAGATTTCATGGTACCTTATGGCCAGCAAGGCTCGGCCTTGCTGGCAATAAAGTGCCTTAATAAAAGAGCCCCACGAAACCCTGCTAGCTGCGCTCGTTCCCCGAGATCTACCCTATCCTAAGTGGAATGGGCCCTTGGGAGGCGGGGTTGACTGGTACGATTGTTAGAAACACAGCTGCCACCTCAGCATGCAGTAACTCGCTTACTTGCCCTTTCTGCCCTGATAATGCGGGCCAAAAGCAACTTCTTCGGAAATGCTATAACCATAACAAGATATAACAAGAAAACGCATTCAACGCGGTGCATCAACCATGAGAGAATGGACTCATCTTTCAGGCTCTCCTGACACAAACGCTTAACAACTTTCGAGGCCTCATTGACTAATATGCACATGAAGCTACGCCAATGAATAGCGAGGAGCCGAGTTTTGTTTCCTTAATTCCAAGAATGTTGTGGAATATTTTGACGACAGGAAACATATCTAAAGGGCATGGGTCAGTTGAACCGAATACCTGCTTATACTTATTGAATGTAAGTTAATCATTTATATAAATATTGGTTTGAATTCGTACCTTCAAAATCGGCATGGTTAGTTACGTTATCCCGAATAAAAGTTCTTTTTTTTAATTTCGAGTGTTTTTCTAGAAACGTATAAACATGTGAAAAGCCTAGCTTCTTGTGCTCTGTTTCGCATTACGTCTGACCGCAGTCAACCTCATGATCAGATCAGACCGATCAAGCAGTGCCAAAAGTAAACCATGACGGTACTCGTCGTCTGTATGCATTCTCACTGTCTAAACCAATCACGCAAACAAACAAAAAAGTGAGAATCACGGAGCATTAGCGAACGCACAAAGCTTAAGGCGATGAAATATTATTTAATTTTCTTTCTTTTAATATTCCGTCGGCAGAGACGCACAGCTGCATTAATCTACGATTCAAATTAGTTCATTAAGATTTACTGGCCTGATTTCTGGGTGTCTCATTGAACGTGTTATTAAGATATGCATTTCGATCCGGCTGAGGTCGGATCGAAATGCATATCTATACATTATATCTAATGTATAGCCGTAATGGTTACTGTTTCTGGCCCGAAATCTTGTTCACGAAATATTGGTTCTAGATACTGTTATTACGCTCAACTCCCAAAACTTCGCCTTAAGGTCGGACTTTATAGAACTAATGTGGGATGAACGTTGGACGAACTTCGCTGGGAGAACGTTCGTTGGACACGCGGCGCAACATACACTGTAATGACGACACGCGTAGGTCGAACGCCGCTGGGAAAAACTCGTTGCTTTTTGGCAATATATGCGCTCAATGAAGCTCGCACTTCAGAAAAAGTATAATTTTGCATAAACATAAGAAAGCGAAATAATAATTTGTTTATAAAAAAAGCTGGTACGTCACCGGCATGAGCAACAGCGACGCTGACAATAAGAAGCATTTCCAAGTACATTCTCCCACGATATGAAGCGTCTACAATTACGCAAACGCAATAAAAATATCGTAGATTAGATGCGATTTATATAATTGCACTTTCTTGACCTGCGAAGTAGCTGCAAATCCTGTGAACTAGGAAGCAGCTTTTAGGAAATGTTCACATTGTAACGTAAATGTCGTTCCTCTTTGTTTTTACGTTGCCTGTAATTTTGTTTCTACTTTTAAGGGTTGAATTACTTTAATATTATTTTAGCTGCTCACACATAGCACCGGAACGTCTTGACTAAGTACGAGGGTAAACAAAAAAGTTTATGAGGTTTTTTACGAACGATATTCGGAAGAGTATCTCCAAATCGGGGACCGAGCTTCGTTTTCATTTTATGGAGGAATCAAACTTAAACATACGAGCGACGTTTTTATTTATTTTTTAAATTATTTATTAGATATTGCGGCTCTCAGTTGAAAGTCTTAGCAGGAGTGGAAGTTTTCATCAGTGATACACAATGAATCGACACAAAAAAGTGCATCCTAAACATATATAAGATGAAGTGCGTTATCAGAACTGGTGAGTGATGATAGCGTGAGAATTTGATTTGACACTGAATACTAATCTTGAATTACCCAGGAAAAAACGAATATTTGAAAACACTGTGTTTAAGTCTATATTGCTGAATTGATCTAGTATTAATGATCCTTGCTGATCCGGCCGATGAGAAAGTGATATTATGTTCAATATATATATATATATTAAACTTGCCGTGGGTAAAGGAGCAAATTTGTTTCAGTATAATACGAGGGGCATTCATAAAGTTCGTAGTATTGTCACGAAGTAATAAAGATTCAGCAATGAAACTCGAGTAGGAGTTGAGACTTTCTCTACATATTCGCCACCAAAAGTTACCCATTTTTTCCAGCGATGCACCACATGTCGGAGGCCATTGTTATAGAACTCCTTGTTTTGAGTGTTCAGCAATCACTTGGTCGCCGTCTTTGAAATGCGTTCCTCTTATTTGGCCGCGCTGGAATCGTCTGCGCCATTTAACCAAAGTGTCATAAACTGGGGTTTTGTCCCCGAACAACGCTCCCAGATTGGGATGAATATCCTTCACATTGCTTCCCTTCAAATGAAAAAAAAAAAAAAAAAAAAAGCTGATCACTGCATGTGTTTGGCACCGACGGGGGGTGCCATTCTTGTTTCGATTCCCTAGTGGCGTTCCGAGCTACTATAGCATGCGATGTTTATACTGTGCGGAAACTAGAGGAACGCACGCTCATGTTGATGCCTGTTCTGTTTCGTTTTTTTCAATTTTTTGTGCCGATAATACGAACTTCATGAACGCCCCTCGTAATTATTGCCCTAATTTCCAACCTCTTCATATTTGCGTCTGTAAGCACATGCGTCCCAGAAGTCAGGTTTCTAAATGCTTTGAAGATGAACCCAAGAGCTTGGTTTTCAACACCTTGAAGTCTGCTCAACCCGTTTGCCGTATGGGCAAACCAAACAGAGTTAGCGTACTCTAGCATTGGTCTAATTAGTGTTTTACATATTATAGTTTTGTCTTGGCACTGGCAAATTTAAGGGCACGCTTAAGCGCAAAAAAAAAAAAACAGATCTAGCCGTGTTCACATTTTTTTATCATTTTGATTCGATATCATTCTTTCATTAAACATAAAGCCGAGGTATTTATAATGGTATACAGATTTTTTTTTTTCGTTCACAGGGTAAATAACATGCAGGAAATTTTTTCCATGTTATGGTCATTGCTGGTGTTTTCTTATAATTTATTTGTATTTGCTATCGATTAGACAATTCTTCAATCTGCAGTAGGGCATATTTAAAATTTATTTTATTCCAGGGGGATACTATTTCCGAATAAATCACACAGTCATCTGCAAAAAAGCTTCACTGGTGCACGTATATCTTTTGCGATGTCATCCATAAATAGAAGACAAAAGTTGACCAAGTACTGATCCCCGGGGTACGCCCAAGGGAAAGGAAGGTGATTAGAGGATTTTTCATTACATTTCATTTATTATTCCCTCAGGGCCCGAAGGCATTACAGAGGGGAGTGGGCGGTTAACACATAAAAGTAACATAGTTGAACAAGGCAAAAAACAAAAAAACAAAAACAAAAAACACACACAAGCACACACAGAAAAAAACACGCGCTACGGAACATCTGTTAAAAAGTTGGTAATGACACTTTTAAAATCAACTGTGTTAGTTATCGAGACTATATGTGCGGGAAGGCGATTCCAATCAATGGAGGTTTGGGGTAGAAAAGAGGCACTAAATGTGGATGTGCTGCAATGGGGAATCCCTACCTTGAGATCATGGTCTACACGTGATGATATGTACGATGGTTCTAAAAACAATGCTTGACGGAAAGCGGGGTTAGAGTAATAAATCTTGTGAAATTAACATAGACGAGATATTTTTCTTCGGAAAGAGAGATCAGGCAAGGAGAGGGACGATTTCATGGAAGTTACACTGGCTGTACGATGATAGTTCGAAAGTATGAAACGGGCAGAACGATTCTGAATAGATTCGACAGCTGATGCAAGGGTGATACCGGGGCTCCAGATAGAAGCTGCATATTCAAGTTTAGGACGAACTAGGGTTTTATAGAGGAGAAGTTTTAACGAAAGGGGAGCAAGCGAAAAGTTACGTTTGAGATAGCCCAAAAGCCTATTTGCGTTGTTAGTGACATATTGGACGTGGATATTCCAGGAGAGGTCGTTGGTTATGTGAATGCCGAGATATTTATAGGAGGACACAGAAACTAGAGTAGAATTGTTGATAGAGTAGGAAGGACAATTGTTGTTATGACGAGTTACTCTCATAGATGTACATTTAGTGATGTTAAGCTCCATGAGCGATTCCTTGCACCATTTGCAGATGTTGTTAATATCAATCTGAAGGGCGGAAATGTCAGAGTCGTTAACTATCTCTTTATAAATTACACAATCGTCAGCGAATAGACTAATAGAGGAAGAAACATGCACAGGAAGGTCATTTATATAAATAAGAAATAAGAGTGGTCCGAGTACGGACCCTGAGGGACACCGGAGTTAACAGGTGAGGGCAAAGAATTAGTGCCATTAGTTCGAACAAAATGGTAGTAGCAAACGAGTGCACGACTTCTGCTAACTGGGTGACATTCGAGAGGGCTTTTGTGAAGCAGTGTTCGCACTCGACCAGAATATTATTTGTTTCGAGATATTCTATCATATGCCTAAATATTATTTGTTCAAGTAGTTTGTAGCAGGTACTATTTAATAACACCGGTATGTTAGAAATTCGGTTTTTGCGATAGTCAGATTTATAAATAATGATTATTTTCTCTCTTTTCTAATATATAAGCAAAACATTATATTCAAGAGAAACTGCTAATATGATGTGTAAATATTTTGACATCCACTCTACATACCACTGTAAAATCTAGTTAAGCAAAAGGTGGGGACCAGGACTTTTCTTAGCGTCAAGGAGATTCAGCAATTTTAGAAATCCCGACTCCAAGATTTCAACATCTTGAATCCCGGGGAGAGAAAGTCTTCGAACTGGTGCAGCTGACTACTGTCTTTGGGGGTACTGATTTACCAATACAATTTACCACATAAATCTTTGGCAAATACATAGTAAGTTAAAGTCTCTCAATGCTTGGGTCCAAAGTGGTTTCCTCAGTGTCATTCACCGCTGTACGCTCTGACCATTTGGGAAATCGTAAAACGGAGATCTAATATCCGAAAGAGTGTCACTTATTTGAGACTTACGTCGTTGGCGCTGTTCCTATGCAGTATAATATACAAGGTAGTCGGCGGGATAAACAAGCCGCAGTTTTCTCATATGAAAAAGAAATATGTCTTTTGGCAGATGCCCAAGCTTTGTCATGATCTAGTCCTAGCAGTTGGGAAGAGGTGCCAGCCTTTCAAAACGTACAATTTCCGGAGTAATACCCCTGTTTTACGAAGACATAAAAGGCCTTCAGAAAAAGTCCTTACAGAATCGGCGAACCAACACATGTTGACGGTCACGCGTAAAGTGGAAATCGCGAGCTGATCTGCCGAAACTTCAAATGACATTCACGGACACCTTAAAAGCTTCTTAAGCGTCCGTTAAGTAAGGTTATAAAACTGTTACACGCGAAAAAGTCTGTTTTCAGCTCAGTTTCTCACACGACGCTGACGTAGATGGCTAAGTGCAGAAGGCAGACATGACACAACACTTTACGCAAAGCTACAGGTGTGCACATGGTAAAGTGGGAAGGGGGGGGGGAGGGGGGCATTGACTTTCCTAAGTGTAATGACCAAGGTTTAATTTTTCTTGTCTATGCTTATTTTGTGATTCCATCTGCTGATCCCTGAAAAATATTGTCGAGAGCTACACGGGCGATTCATCGGTTTAAGCAAGGAACAAAAGCAATGTTCGAGAAGTACTTTGTTAACTCCCTTGGTTTGCGCAAAATCAAGACTCTTTTCAAAAGTCATAGTCGTCTTGTGGCAGTCCCAAAAGCTCCAATATTGTCGCTCTAATGGCGGTGATAGGAGGTCATGCTCGGATTCCTCAATTTCGTGAATCGAGGGTGACGTAAAAGTACCAAGATTTTTTTCCCATTTCTGCTCTATGCTTTCTAAGACGTTTGCGTCTGGCGTGGAGAAGCTGTGTAGTGCCGCCATTAGATGGTCG
This sequence comes from Ixodes persulcatus, assembly GCA_013358835.2. Classification (NCBI taxonomy): domain Eukaryota; kingdom Metazoa; phylum Arthropoda; class Arachnida; order Ixodida; family Ixodidae; genus Ixodes; species Ixodes persulcatus. The sequence goes on along the minus strand of JABSTQ010011430.1, from coordinate 240,767 downwards.
GGTTTGACTGTGCACAGGGTGGGTATAAACGGACTTTCGGGAAGGGTCTATATTGCCTCATCCCCTAGCCGGCTACAACGTTATTTTTTTTAATGCGATAATTTTTTTTTTGGTTACATGTCAACGCCCAAATTTACTTTACCAGAAAGGCTATATACTACGTTCACCTTAAGTCCAGAGGCAGCCGACACTACGTGCTGAAGGGACGAATCAGACAGCGTGAAAAGCGCACCATCATGGAGTTCGGCCTGTTTCGGTACGCGTGCTACCATGGCTGCTCGATCTGAAACACAGAATTGCGGCCAGCCAATTGCGTCGCAAACGGCGAGACGTGCCTCGTACCCTGGACGACAACCACGGTGCTGCCAGTCGATGAAAGCTAAATAATTCAGCTGCCGGGGTGGTTGCGCTCTCAGGGGTCCATCACCAGAACTGGTTGGTTTGTTCCGTATGACCGGCCCTGGTTAGTTTGTTCCGCACTATCTCTCTGCTGATCATTAGAGGGTTTTAGTAGATCGTTTCGGCTCTCCCGCTACGCTATCCGCAATCTGCTAGGACCTCCGTTATATGTCCCGTAGCGGAGCCACGTTTTCGGGTTTTAGCGGTGCGTTTGCAATCTTCTCAACCTGCTACCGCATTATAGCTTTGCGAGAATTTAACACAACACCACAAGATACTCTTTCGGACACTAAAGCTTACGTAAAATAAATGTTTATAGAGGAATGTTTAGTAATCGCCCACTAATGTTGTTATCTACAAATGATAATTATTTTTAAGTTGATTAAAGTGCTCATCTCTGCTTCTTTTATAATTAAACACGATTGATAGTCAAGTAGTTCAAAGCAATCCAATCTATACTTCGTTTCACCTTATGTTGTTCCGCAGCGAAGGCTAGAAGCACGAGCTCACAGAGTTGGCAGCTGCCCTTAATGCACGAGAGCTCGTGCCGCCGAGATGTGCCCTAGGGCAAGGAGCTCGCGCTCGTAGCCTTTCCTGCAGTACATCATAAGGTGAAATAGAGTATAAGTGAAGCCAGTCAAGCGATAAGTAGCCGTCTCTCAGACGTCGCCGCTGTGTTGTGATCGTGCTTGTCGTTATTGAACGCCGCGGAATCTTCTCCGACCCACAGGTTCTGTCGGTCCTCAGCTGTCGTGAGATCGAGGACACTTAATTGTTACTCGAAGGGCCTTCTAGCCGACGGTTGAAGTCTGAGCGCGGCTTGCAGGATATAGACCGGCTAGAGGACGAAGTGTTTAGGAGTATGTTTAGGTTCCGGAAGGAACATATCGGAGGGCTTTAGCGTGCTCTTCTGATGGCAGAGACCACCACGTCGGCGAAAGGCAACGTTATGCCCGCGTCCCACTAGAGCGACATACAGAAACAAACGACAGCGACAAGCCTCCAACCAGAGTCTTTCGCAATTGAGAGGCTTTGTAGAATAAGGGAGGCTATGCTCAAACACGAGCATCATGCACGCCAAAGTATCTTTGGCAGCCTTGCAATCGCTCGTGCTTACGTTACGAGCACACAACGACTAAACGCCTGCCAAAGGTACCATCGCGAGCATGCTGCATGGGTTTGAGGCTTTTCGCTGTATTTTGTTTCTGTCTGTCGTTCTAGTGGGACACGGGTGTTACTAAAACCCTCAGTTGGGAAACTCACCCTTGAAACCTGGGCCGCCGGCGTCCACCGAGACCGAGCTAAATACGATAACAGCGCCACCATTTAGCGACGAGTTGAAACATGAAAGTTGCTTGACATAGCTACTGCGAGATGGCCCTGCAAGATGGTTCCACCGGCCCTTGCCTGACTCGACGTGCAGCCGTGCAGTTCACCAAGTGGACGCTGCGGGAGAAATGGCGGCGTTGCAATCGCCATTAGCTCGGTTCTCGAGTACGGATCGGAGCCACTTTTTTAAAGCAGGCTCATTGGCAGTTTCCCAACTGAGGGGTTCTAGTAACGTTGGCGAAACGGGTCAATGTTGATGGCGAAGAAGCATTGTATTATCAGTGTCAGACAACGTCCTAAAGTTCTTTTCCTCTAAAGGTTCTTTCCACCAAAGGCCTTTTCTCTAAAGAAGATGCTGCCACACGACCGAAAAAATGACATTTACCAGTGATGTTTACTAATTTGGGGCTGACTAGAAACAGATGAAAACGAAACTAGAAATATTATTACAATATATAATAAGGTGGTGAACTGGGCCAGTTGGTTGACGTTATACATGATGGGGAAAAAGATTAAAAAGAAACGCGGACTACGAAGATGAACAAACACGACAAGACAGTGCTGTACTCGCAACTGGAGAACTTTAATGAAGGAAACAAAGAAAATGAGTCACGTAGTAAAAAGGTAGAAATCTCAATCGCTGACACGCTTCACGTTTGGCGAGTGCGGCCCTTTGCTTCTGTGCAATATTTTAAGATACTGTGTACGTTTTTTTGTCTTTGTTTCCTTCATTAAAATTCTTCAGTCACGAGTACAGCATTGTCCTGTCGTGTTTGTTCTTCGTAGTCCGCGTTTTCTGAGCTGTTTTCCACATCATGTATATTACAATATTATTCTTGTTTGTGTAAACATATCTATTTGTTACTTTCAATTGCTATAAAAAGTTTTAAACGCGTAGCATGTAAACAGGAGCCTTCTATAGGAGTTTTTTTTTGTCATATCTAAATTTACGGTTGTATTTGGCAAAAATATTAAGTACCCCTGGCAACCACGCTGCCACTCATTGCTACCGGCCCTACCTTGTTGTGTTGTGCGAGGTGTTCCTCGTTGCTCTTCTTCGTTTCTCTTCCTAGATTGTTTCTCCCTGTGCTCGTGCGTAGTCGTCTTTAATTTATTTCGAGTAAACAATCGATGATGGACGTTTGTTTTCTAGAGACACATAAAGTCACTGGATCCAGTTAAAGTCGCGCCAATGCTTTCTCTACCTGCTAGCCGGACACAAACCGATGCTAACATAGAGGCTACCTAAACCTCGCAAGGCGATTGGCTAATCTTTCGATTTTGCAATGGAAATCGCCATCTCGGTCCATTCAAACCTTCGAAAGCTTTCAGAGGGTCAGTTCTAAACCAGTCGCGCCAAGATTACCATGGAGCATCATCGTACTGGAAGCGTTCCTCGCCAATATAAGCATCTTTGGCACTGTGTATGCAATCACTTATCAATCATGCCACCTCCACGACTCTGTTACAATTATATTGATCGTCTTGCGTATTTCAAAACAGTAAATTTAATTTTCAGTGCCTCCAAGCACCGACACAGCATGTGGTGGTGCTACGAAGATGTACGCTTGTTTCGCCGGTGTGTGGATAGCAAAATCTCGGTATACAATAAAAGTCTCCATAAAGCTACCCGCGACCAGCGAATTTAGATCGGCTCATCAAGAGCGGAGGAGTCAAGGATAAATCGCTCATTTCACGGAACCAAGATGGCGACCATACGGGAAGCTTGGCGCTACTTTCCAGGATCCAGTGACTTTAGAGGTAATGTTCCTTATGCAAGCGCGTTTGCGGCTAGTTTATCGTCATGGAAATATAGCTAGACTCCATGAGGAGCGAAAGCGATGCTCTGGAGATGGCGCTCCTCGCAAATTCCTTTACAATTGCAGCTCTTGCTTTGCAGGGAGTAGAGCGAATAGAGCGCGAGCTTTGGAGCTACCAGAGAGGCAAGAGCTGGTTCGAGACCACCTTAGCGCACCTTGGTGACAGGATCTTTAAAGCGTGCATTCGGGTGCTGCCGTGCACCTTTCTATACCTCGTTGACGTGTGTTGTCCAGCGATGGGAAGACAAGAGACGAACATGCGGAATCCCATCAGCGTTGAGAAGCGTGTGGCAATAGGCATCTACATACTCTCTTCTACTGTCGAGGACAGAACTATCGCCCAACTTTTTTGGGGTTGGTCGCTCAACTGTTAACGGAATTTACCGCGGTTCTGCGGAACAGTCGTTGCCAACTTGGAGTAGTCTACGGTGAATATGGTGCGCGAGAGTGAGCTACAGAAACACATACTTGTGTATGAGGAGGAGTGCGGCTTTCCTAGCGCCATCGGCCCCTGGACAGTGGCCACCTGTCTGTGTCACTGCCGAAGGACCACAATTAAACGAGATGGTAAGTTACTAGTCAACCATGATCAGTGTATTCACCGCTTAATTATTTTTTTTAGTATCAACAAGGGCATATATGTGATAGTTCACTTCTGTTCTTCAAACCGGGCATAGCCGACGGGCAGCGGCTGGAGTAGTTTCTCAAAACAGTTGGGTGTTTTGCAGGGGTATACCTAGGATAGGGTGATCATACTTCTCAAGAGGTGAAAACGGGACATCACTAAAAAGGGTAGGGGGAGGGAAAGGGAAAGGAGGGGGCAAAGCGATGAATACAGAAGCTGCGCTTGTATTCAGTTTCACCATGAAAGGCACTTTTCTGAGGCTTTTTATTGAGTGGTTTAGTACACGAGTACCTTTCTTACCCATTCTGCAAAACATAAGCACGCCAAGTATACTAATAATATAATAAATTGCCCCATACACGTCTGTGCGAACAAAACCTATTGGCAAGTGGACTCACCGGAAAGACTAAAATTGTACTCTTTTGGAGATGGCATATTTGTACTGTTAATTCTGATACACAGTCACAAGTAATTTTTTTTCTTTTCTTACACTCTCCTCGTGTGTGATTTCGTAAGCACGTTCCCACGAAAACGGGACATTTGATTATATTCAGACAAAATCACAGGACGGTAGAAATGAATCTCTAAAACAGGACTTTCCCGGCTGAAACAAAACGTCTGGTAACGCTACCTAGGAATCGTTTTCGGGGAAAAGGGTGGAGGAGGTAGGTATGTTTGATGTTTGCTACCCTTGCTTTTATAATGGCAGCACATTGCAGACATTATTTACTTATTTAAAGGGGGGGGGGGGGGGAAGCAGGCACTGAACATGGTGACTATCCCCCTGGGTAGGCACAGGTGGGACAAGTAAGTCTCTTTGGTGCCATAGCGCTGGTGCTTCATGTGTTAGACAAGCTCTCAGTTGTAATCGAAGCTTCGAAGCTTGCAGTGGAACTATGTTTTGGAATGATCTAGCAGTAATACACACTGGTTTTTCGAACAAAGAATGCTGATCAAAATCAGCAAACCTAAACTGCCCCAGACACTGGGACAGAGTAGGGTTTCAGGGTCATCTCCCTTACCCGTGCGGGGCTCTATGCCGAAGGAGTGGCTCGTGGGAAGTGACCATGAATTGAGCCCCACGCTTGTACCCTTCAAACTTAGAAATTTCTCGACGGCATCGAGAAGCTAAAACCTCCGCTTGAACGAGCTAGCTCCAAGCAATGTCTCTTAAGTGCAGGCACCAGTATGGGACAGAGCACAAGAAACGATGATAACATATGTGCAATAATATAGGGTGACACAACGCAGTCTCCGTCAAAATGTTCTTTGGGGAGACAGAGAGGAGTGCAAGTCTAAAGTGGGGGTCAGAGAAGTTGCCCAAAAATGATCTACTAAAAAGGCTGCTGTTGTCAATACAGACTTGTCATTGCGCTCTGCGGCACGTGTTGGCAACTAAAAGCTATGGTGACTCTGCTTTATATGGCATATTTAGGAAATTTATTGGTAACCTCTTTGAAGTACTGAAACAGTGTCCCAATTAATGGACTATGAACACTCGTTAGTTGTTTATCAGAAACTTATGAGTGGAGCTGTATTATCATTGAGTGTAAGCATTGTGTAGCCTCACATTGATTACTCATTTAATTTTCCCTGTAGGTATAATGTAATCCTGCTGGCTATCATCGATCACCGATATGCTTTTCGGTATTTGAACGAGGCCTACACCAGGGAGGTGCCACGACTCCCCGTCTACCAATATTCAAGGCTGCCGGCACTTCTTAGCGGGCTCCAGGTACAGCGCCCCTGGTCGTGAATGGGACGGCTGTGCCACCCATCGTGCTGTGCGACCATGCCTTTCCTTTGACTTCAAACCCAATAAAGCCGTTCCACTATGGCACGGTTCTGACACCAGCACAAGGTGACTGTAATTACTGCTTTTAAAGGCAAGACGCGTTGTAGAGGAGCCTTCAGCCGACCGAAGGAAACATTTCGTAGTATTATGAGAGAACCGAAGCAAAAATAGAAAATGTGAACATTCTTGTCCATACCTGCTGCAGTCCTACACAACATCTGGTGAGCGTTGAATGACCCCGTGACCCGCAAAGCCTGAGGTACACGCTTCAGGAAATAGAGAAGGTATGTACTAACCAGCCGGCTCATACTACAACTGTCAAGGACCCGAGCGGCCCAGCTGTGCGGACACCTTTAGTTAATTACTTCGCCGCACATCTAGAACCTGGGTTGCGTCAGTGAGGGGTTATCTCCCATTACGGTAAGCAAAAATTACAAAGTCGAATTTGAAGTTAGAGTCAAGAAGAACGGATGCACTGGTGTGCTCCCCTGCTGTACGAAGCCAAAATGAAATTAACGATTACTTGGCAATGAGATCACCTACATTTGTAATCTTGGTGTCAATTAGATCTTTAAAGCGTACCGAATCCGGTCCTTATACTTTTCTTTTCGTAATTCCTGAAATTAATTACAAAATCGGCGTTCAAAATCTGCCACCGGGGCTAAGATGGCCGCGAAGTGAGCTCCGATTTCAAAGGCCTATTTTGAGAAAATTATGAAAGTCACTGCCTTAAATTTGGTATGAAAATGATCGCTATGATCTTATCTATCTAACCGCTAAATTGTCCACTGTAAATACTGTCTAGAATATAGAAAACATTAGTCAGAACGATACAGCTTACAGATGGATGATCTCGGAGGTCTCGTCTTCTTCTTTGCTTCCGGGAATATAAGCAATTGCCACATGGCGAGAAAGTGAGCCGATTGGTTGTGGCCTTTTGGCCAGTGGGAAACGCCTGTCTGACGACGCGTCGAAGATTCGCCAGTCCCCTAAAAGGGCATGAACCAGCGAGTGACTTGGAGGGGAAACGCAGCAAGTGAGTTTAGTTCGCGCTGGAGCTCGAGAGCTAACACTCCGGAATCAAGCCCGTTCATGGGATTCCGAGGGACATTTGTCCCCGTAATCGGGACGTAATCCCACGAGCCATCCAACTCCCGAGCTTGGATCAGCTAGTACCCGAGAACCTCTTTCCCAACACCGTAAAGGGGAAGTTATAATTTCGTAGTATTTGTATTTTCATTCGCTACAAAACTAATAAATTGTTTATTGAAAAGTAATTCCCAAGTTCAACTGAATTAGTCGTCAACGGCCAAGGGAACCAACTTCGTCTCCGGCAAGACCCGAACAGCATCCCACAACGAAGTCCGTCACCCAGACCTGGCAACCCGGACGGCGCAAGGGGACCGAGCGAAACAACCCGTACTGCGGGTGCTCGGTTAGAAGCGCACTCGATGGGACTAACCCACCGCGATTATGCAAGTAGTATTATCCTGACAATTTGCATACATTATTTGTGTTTATTTTATTTTTAGAGGGGGTTATTCGAGATCAAAAAAGAAAGTTTGCTTATGGCAAGCAGATTTAGACATTTTCTCGATTATGAAACCTGGGCGTCTTTTTAGGTTTAATTTTATGTCAAATCTTTCGTTTACATGTTACCCCATGCAGGCATTGGACTTTCTGATACCACAGTTTATAGATACTGGTATATTAAAACTAACTGAGCTTTGCAGTGAAAAAGTGGAAGGTTGGGAACAACCTTTACGAGTTCAGCTGAACTTTTCGCTTAAGCATTCTACAACAGTATAAAAGGCGGTGGGACAGTCCCCAGCTCTCGGCGAAGAGGCGTAGATGGGGATTAGCAAGCATTCGTCGCTTGGCGCACGTGACTTAGGAACGCGACAACGTCTGCTCATTTCTGTGTAGAAAACCTTTGTGCAAATACACCGTAAGTAATTTGCTGTTAGCTGTATAAGAAGTGAAAAGCTAAACTGCCCTAAGGGGCGCCCGGTGTCTCCGACGTGGGTGACAAATTTATCACGCCGGCTCGATGCTCATCCAGGTCAAAACGGGCGGCGGCATACTTGGAGTCAATGATTCATGGGCTCTGTAGAGCAAGCTTTTTCTCCGCGTTTTTCTCCTGACGTGTTTAGGTTTGAAGCCAAATGGGCTAATGAACATGCGCTTGCCTTGATCAAAAGTTGGAAGAACAAGGGCTGGGCTAGAGTGAACAGGCGCAATCTTTTACGGCCTTTGCACGGCGAGTTGCCACTCCCTGTGGCGGCCGCTCGAAGGGGTCGCTGTAACCCTACCGCTCCTACAGCGCTTTAATTCCTTCTGAGAGGCACCTTTTCCTTACTGTCTTGTCCTCTTTGCTCTGGGGTTGAGTTGGAGACGTTTGTAGAGTAATTATAGACCTTTTCAATGTTTACAAAATCACAGTCCAGCGTGCGATCTTCACAGCCCAGCACGTACGTGTTCGTCGCTTCGGAAAGCGAGCGAAGCACGCGCCATACGCACGAACGCTCACAATGGCACCGGCCACAAGCTCGTTTTTAGAAAGGTCTATAGACGTTTCCACTGTTTACAAAAATCACAGTCCACACGTGTTAAATCACAGTCCAGAACGCGCACGTTCGTCGCTTCGGAAACCGAGCAAATCACGCGCCATACGCACGAACACTGAAAATGGAACCTGCCAAGTGCCCTTTTTTGGAAAGGTCTATACTAACAGGACATGGGGCCGGCTGCCTGAAGGGACTTATGCGGAACACCTCTTTCTTTTCGTCTCCTCAAGAAACTAGTTTGTATTGACAAGCATTTAATTATTGTAAACCAAAACTTATTTCAATGGGCTCACTACAGTTATTTAGAACAAGTATAATGGCACACATTTTAAATCACAGTAGTCGGGGAACAGTTGTTCAGTATGGCTCAGACGCTGTTAGGCATGTTATGGCCGTACCCCCACGCGGCTAAAGAAGTCCCTTTGCTCCTTGGCCAGAGTGAAGGCCGCAAGAAAAACCGCTCTCTAGCCCGGTCATAGAATGACATAGCAGGGCAGCAGTGAGCATCTCGCTTGATTTTATTTCGCAACACTCATTGCGGGCACTTGCAAGAGCGAAAACGAAGCGCGTGGAAACTTTACGAGTTGTGATAATCGCACCGTTGAAAATTGGGCGAGTTGGCTGTGCATAATTACAAAGAGGGAAACAGCGCCAAAAGTACGGAAGACAAAGAACAAGGAACACACAGACCGAGCGCTGACTAACAACAGGTTTATCTGCCCTTAGGCGATGGTCCTATGTATGTTTGTCTGTGTTTTTATGCCGGTAGGTGGGTTTTCAGAAATATTCCAGTTTTCAGTCAGCGCTCGGTCTGTGTGTTCCTCGCTCTTTGTCCTCCGTACTTTTGGCGCTGTTTGCCTCTTCGTAACTGCGATCATGGCCGGCTTGCTAGAACAGCGTCTCAACTGAGACTGGGTGAAAGAAAGCATTGCAAAGGTTGGGGCGCGTGAGCGTCTTGAGACGAAGCTTGAGTCCCGCTAAGTTAGTGCGCTGCCTTTGGCAGTGCTTTCTTTCCCCCACTCTCACCTGAGACGTTGTTTCCAGAGCCGTACATTAGGAGAGTTTGGACAATAGGCGGAGCAAAGGCCGCCGCCAGCGCCGAATATTCCCCCCACGCTGAGAGCGTAAACTAAATTTGTGACACAGCGTCGACCAATCAGGAGACCTCTACTCCATCTCACAAATGTCTGCAGTGAAGACAAAGGCACAGGCGCGTGAGCCTAGCTCAGCGAAACGCTTTTGTTTGAACGAGACCTCGTGCATAGGAGGCACTTTCCAAAGCCACGCGCTCGTGCCCATGCCTTTGTCTGCACTGCTAGAACAGCGTCCTGAGACTGGCTGAAAGAAAGCAGTGCAAAGGGTGGGGTGCGCGAGCGTCTTGAGACGCGGAGTTCCACTCGGCACGGCTCAAATTATACTTCGTTTCACTTTATCTGCGAGCGAAGCCAAAGCTAGAAGCGCGAGACCAGCGCTTTTTGCATTTCTCCCCAGCTCGCGCGCTCGAGCAAAGCCTGAACGCACGGAGCTTCCGTGCTCGCGCTTCCAGTTTTGCCTTCGCTCGCACATAAGGTGAAACGAAGTATAGTCGTGTCACAAATTTAGAGCACACGACCACCGCTAGGGGCTGTCTCGCGGCCTGTGGTTGGCCCCGAGATGCTCGCCTATTCAAACCAATGTATGGCCAAACTCTCTCAATAAACGGCTCTCGCTGTTTCTAGCAAGTCGGCCCTGGCTGCTAATCAGTAGTTGCAAAGGACAAGAGTCATGGTGGGTGTAAAGCGCAAAGTGGAAGCTTGGAGTCGTCGCGTAATTAAACCAACACCATGAAAGTTGATCGTCTGACATTCTTATTTGAGTAAATCAAATAAACATTAATTCAAAGAAAGACGACCTAGGGAGGGTTTCGTCCATACGCGACACTTTTCATAGCGCACTTCATGGGGAGGGGCTTTATTAGACCCTTTTACTGAGCCTCAGGTTTGAGTCACTATGACTGGCTGTTTGTTGCCTTACCGTGAGGCCCAGTCAGTGCATTTTGAGCATAACACTCCCCGTAAATTGTTTACGAGAGTGTAATGTTAAAAGTGAAACTCTCAAATCAATGCGCGATGGCGGATAAAGCAGAGCCGCCGCGGTCGGAATGCTCGAACAGTAAAACATGTTTCTTGGCTTATCTTGGAGTGAAGGGTAAGGAATTCCCCTTCGTCGTCGCTATCATAAGTAGTTCAATATTTGCACTTTTAGTGGTGTCGGAACATGGCAGGGAGCATTGAATAGTTTATTTATAGGCACTAGGTAGTTTCGAGAACTTACTCGTAAGCGTTGTAACGCGTTTCTCCTTTTTTTCTCGCAAGATAAACTGTGATTCACTGCAAAAACAAGGAAGAAGGGCAAGGAAATATTTGAGACTAGAATCTACTGCGTCAGGGACAGAATTAGTGCCACTTTTCCTTAACTTCTAAACCTCGAATTTCAGTCACCTTTCAAAAAAAGATAGCGCAAGCGCGTGTTGCCTGCAACAGCATAAGCCCTTTTTAATATATAGGACAATTAGTAGGCTTTAAACAATTTAAATCATGCACATTGATTTTATTAAAACGATAAACGCTCTAATTAAAGAATATTTTTTAAATAGCTCTCCTCTCCTCTGAAACCGGTTTCTTGCGTACAGAGTCGAGCTTCAAAATAGTCCCATTATTTAAAATTCTTTTAAACAAATTTGAATATCAGTACAACCAAACTAGCCTAATAGAGAACCAGCCCAGTTCCTCTAGGATACATATTAAAAAAATGAGATCAGATGCCCAAACGCTATCGAAGAAAACAGACAACGTGTGAAGGAAATTCTTTAACATTTTATCACAATCAAGTAAAGTTTACAAAAAAAAATCCTTTTAACGTTGAATTTTTATTGTTTATTTTTTTTTTGTGCCGAGTTTATATGTTCTCTAGAATCATGCCTTTAAAGGACGTTTCTGCATTTTGATGTGAAACTGAGTAACGACACATTCAAAATCACATAAAAAATTCACTTTTTGAATAAATATTTAAACACAAAACATTGTGAGTGTACTAATTAAAAAAAGAAACGTAAGTACAGAACCGCACGAGTCCTTCATCTATCCAATAAAGAAATAAAAACGCGTCTTGAATGTTTTACAAGTCTAGAAACTTGGAATGCGTAGAGGTATGTCTCTGAAGATATTAAAACTTGCCTCAAAAAATAACAGCGCAAGTAGAGAATCCACACAAACACACGTCACCACAGGCCACAAAAACAATCACTTTTTAATGCAAACAAATCACAGCAGACAAATCGCTCACACAGCGCTGACTCACAACTCAATCTATATTCGCACTTCTTTTTCTTCTACGCCTTTTCGATACATTCGTGAATATTGGCTTCTTTTTCTTCTACGTCCCATGAAATGACACTCATGTGAGCTAATAAGATAAGCTATTTTTTTCCTGATAAAGTGAGCGATGGATTGCTTACACATTTGTCGTCATACCTCGCAATATGTTCTGCTTCCACTATTTCTCTAGTCAGTTGGCTACCGCTTCTGCCCACCACTGTACACCTATCTAGATGTGCCCCACATCCGCAATTATAGCAATGTAGGGCTGTTATATTTTGAGAAATGGATTACCAACTCGCCCCAGCCGCCGTTTTGTCCAGTTAAAACTTGCCCTTTTTTATTGTGCATTAAAGAGACGCTGACATAGCTGTACGTGACATATGAGAGCCCAACTACCCAGGACAGAATTTGCGGCTCGAAATTCGGTTTCTTTCCGCATGAAAACCGCCGATCGAGAACTGGCCGGTTTGAGTCGCGCTCATTCTCTTTTCCGTGGTCACGGGCCGTTTTCCAAGTTTTAGACACGACCACCACATTTAATCAAAGTCGTGGGTCATTGAAGGCGCACAGTCAATATTAAAAATAAGAAAAAAATATATGAAACCCATTCTTTGTGACTTCCAAAGAGCTGCAAATACGTTGATTGAGAAAAAAAGGTTGCACAGACAACCGGAAGCATTCTGTGCGTTCACTGCGTAATTCTCGACATGGCGTCGTTTCGCGCATCGTGGGACTAGCGGATGGCAGCGGACGTCGGGCGTTGGACCTCTACTTCAGAAGTGTCGTTCGCGGTACCGGCGAATTCTGTCTTCCTTCGGAACAGAAATGTTGAACCAATCAAAAGAATAGGTATTCATCCCGTACGACACGCCCGATTACGAAGCCGATTTGCTCGAAGACGTCGCCGAGCCGTCGTCCTTCTCGTGGCTGAAGGCATCGCTCGCGCAAACGTCAAGCACGAAGTGCGTACTTCGAGTTGAACATGTACGTGTACGATTTCTTTACTTGGTGCAAATGTGGCCAATGCGTGGTGCTGCCCGACTTTGAGCCGGGAGAGCATGGACTGGAGGGAAATCGGCAGCGAACTTTCCGACCCACAGTCGACCGGCTGCATTATTGCGAAGAGTTCCCCCAGTAGCTCGGTGGAAAGATCTCCGCTTCTCACGCAGAAAGCACGGGTTCGATCTCTAGTGTGGGCACACCTTTTTATTTCCTTATTGTAAAACATTTTGCGATGTTTACATTTCTTTTTTTACAATTATCACTGAAAAACAGAAAACAATTGTTGTGGAGGATACGTCGCTGAACTAAATGGTATGGGATTCCCTTTTTAACACCTGCGAACTAAATGTAGTCACTTTCCACAAAATGCAAGGAGCGTGTGAATCGGGTAGCGTCCGCTTTCTGAGGTGCCCGTAACGGTCCTACAGGAATTGCAGCCAGCCATTGGTCCCGATCCCGTTGATTTTTCGGAAGCTTGTGCAGAACCCGCCGCACAATGCCACTTTCGGATGCAGGACATGTGAGGCAGCTCTTCACGCAGCGTCTTGGGGGTATTCTTTTCGGAGCCGATCACGGGAATTCACCACGGCACTCACTACTAATTTCCAACACTTAAATGTACAAAACAACTCATCTTGAAGTACATAAAAGCGAGCGGAACGAACATAACTGCAAAGGAATCGCACGGCAAACGGTCCCCGCAAAACATTTCGTCTGCTGCACGCAGAAAAAAAAGCTCACGCTTGGGTGTAACCACGTGACTTCTGCCACTCACTCTCTCATCTCCACTCTCCGACCTCCGTGCACGGGTTTCGGTTTCGGTTTCCAGCAGTTGCGTTTTTTGGCTTTATCAAGAATAGACGTGACTCTGAGCAAAATATTAATTGGGTAGTCTTCCGACACCATAATAAATCACCTGGCAAAAAATGAAAAAAAAAATTTTTGGGGGAGGTGTCAGTGTCCTTTGAAGTATTAAAAAAATGCATGTCACATTCTTCACTAAGACGGTGATGATAAGTGTGCCATTTATGTGCAAAAAAAAAAACACGAAATACATGGCACGCGCACAGACGCAACATTTGCACCGCAAACAAGAGCGTTAACACAGCTGCCATCGGTATAATGGTTGGTGCCGTTGGGATCGCCGCCTTAAAGGGGCCCTGCAACGACTTTTCTACTGTTCTTCTTTTTATTTGCACCGAACCTGAGCCCATTAAACAAAATAAATTAGCGAACTTTTTTTCTCAAAATTCGCTTTAATCTTGAAGTTATAGGCATATTAAAATATCAAAAAACAAACAAAAAATAACCTTCTGTATGACGTCCTTGGTACTCTGTTCCCCTATTCCCGCGCCGGAGGATTCCCCTCGCTGCGGTGACTGAGGAATGTGGGGAGGGAGGGGAAGATGGGGAAAGGAGGTGAGGCCGAGGAGAGAGAGCTGCCCGGGAACGAGGCAGCTCTCTCTCCTCGGCTGACCAGGAACAACAACGTCACTATTTCGTCCCATGCCGCGCGCGTTCGACACCACGGGGCTCCCCCGTAGGAGGAGGAGGTTTCTGCATTTTGGACAAAACCCTGAGACTGAAGGGAAGAAGGGACAGCACAACACAAAGTCTCAAACACAGCTGTGTTTGAGACTTTGTGTTGTGCTGTCCCTTCTTCCCCCCAGTCTCAGGGTTTTGTCCAAAATGTTAAACCTTCACCAGCTTGTTTGCGCCCTAACTTTTTGAGGTTTCTGCGTCGTCCAGTTAAAATATGACGCAATGATATTTAGTTACTCTCTCCGTGCCCGCTGGTTTGCCCGAACCACACGAGACGTGGAAACCGCAAAAAGGATAGACGCTTAAATAGGATTACAGGGCCCCTCTAAGCCAAGACACAGCCGATGCTACGAGCTGATGCGACCAATCAGAGATAGCTAAAAGGCAACCATCATGGTATTTGCCCTGTTTCTGTGCCTATTCCATCATCGCTTAACCAATCACGAACAAAAAGGCCCAATGACTAGCGCTTTTGACGCTGCTTGATTAGTCCTATAAGCTCGTAGCATCGGCTGCATCTAAACGTAAGCTGAAGCAAAGTATATTCGCGCATTCATTGATTATTGCACTCATTCCCCAAACCTTCAAAATGCTGTCTGTCTTTTCCCCATGCAAAAAGTTCCACTTTAAGAAAGCCCCAACGCCCACGCCCTTTGTCCCAATGTAGAAAAACGCTGTCGCCAAAGAATCCTGTTACCCATTAATTTATAAATACAAACTAACGCAAAAGTAACCTGGATTTCTTTCAAATGCGATAGCATTAACACTCCCAAAGAGCGAACCTGCGTTGTCAGCTTTTGAAGCCGCGCCAAACGGCACCTAAATCCCCCTGTCCCATGGAGTGAAGGCTGTAGTCTGTAGCAACCATCTCATTGGCTGGCGCTCGGTGTAATTCCAAAGAAAGCCACCCCACAAAGAAGCCCTCTCCATGGCGGCGCAGTGGCCCGGCCGCATATTTTCAACACGCAGGCGATACACACCCTAGCAACAGCGCTCACGCCGGATTGGCCGGCTCGTGGAGATGGGCGCTGCCGCCATCAACATAGACAGCGGGTACAACGAGTTTCCGAAGCGGTAGCGTAGCTTCGTGGTAAGACGTCTGCCTCGTACACAGCGAACCCGTGTTCGATCCACAATGTGGGCTCACTTTTTTTTCTTGAACATTTTGTTTTGTCGAGGCATTTGGCGATATTTACGACAGTATTTTCTTACGATTAACACTGAAAATATCTTATATTGTCGACAAAACTTCGCCGAACTAAGTGGTATGGGACTCTATTTCCTGAGGTGCATGGTGGACAGCCGGGCTTGGGTTGCCAGCTGGACGTCGCGAAGCGGCGTGTACGGGGCGGGAGGGGGGGGGGGGGGGTGTGGAAGTGGGGGCTAAGTGGGTTAATCATTTTGTAATTAGCAGCCGCATGCTGACGCCGCGAAGCGGCCTGAACGCAGGCCGGGGGGGGGGGGGGGGGTGTTAACGCGCTCCCGATTGATACACGCGCCATCCGAATCCGAAATTTAACTTCCCGCACGTTTCCGAGCACCCAATCTGGCGTCGGCGTCGCTGCTAAGGGGTCTATCGACTGTGCCGTGAAGATATGCCGGCCCGGCCGCAGGTAAGAGGGAGCGGCCGATCTCAGAGCCCGCCCGGGCAGACTCCGGAGAGGCTGCGCGGCCGAGCTCAGCGCGGCGCGCAACTTGTAGGGATACGCTACGTATACGAATGCTTTAGCATTCTAAACTGAATTTGTTCATAGGTGACGCGACACCAAGTCATGTGACGTCATTTCCCCCGCTACATTTAGCGGGGAAACTGAATTGGTATTGAGGTCACATGACGTCAATTTTCCCGCTAAATTTAACGCAGTTACGCCGACGCCGACGCTAAGAAACCCGGAAACAGGCGCCTAAGAGCTGCGATCTCAAAGCGATGGGTTTTTACGAGAGACGACAATAATCGAGTTCAAGCCCAAGAACAGGCTAAATACTGAAAGGGAGTGCTCTGCCTACCAAACTAATATAATTTTTATTCTCGTTACTATTAATCATAACCTATTACCATAAAGATTAGTGCTTAATTATTAAAAATTAGGAGCTACATTTGCATTCAAAGTCTTCTAATGCATGAAATGCTTTGAAACACCCTAGGAGCAACGTCACCTAGGGTTATCTAGGAGGTGCTGCTAGGAGTGGAGGGGTGGAATGAGGAAGGGAGAGGGAAGGGGATGAGGAAGGGAGAGGGAAGGGGGAGAGAGATGGAGTGATAGAATTGGGGTGTCACGTGACGAATATTTTCACGCTAAACTTGGCGAGGAGACTAAAAGCTGTATTGGTGACGTGACGTCGGTTTCTCCCGCTAAGTTTAGAGGGGAAACCGGATCGGTGTCTAGGGCACAAGACTGAGTTGACGAATAGTCCACATACCGACGACTTCACCAAAGTACGTAGGTCCCGTGACGTCACGTGATGACACTTTCCACCTAAATTTAGCTGAAAGTGCTCGGACGGACGGACGGACGGACGGACAAAATTTTGGAATTGGGGTTTGCGTACCCCCGATTCCAAAACTTTGTCCGTCCGCCGATTCGTCCGTGCATTTTCCGCTAAAATTAGGAGTAAAGTGGTGTGACGTGACGTAACGTGACCTATACCAAAACGCATTGCATGATTAAAAAAACATATTATAGGGTAGTAGATTTTGAACTCTATGGGACCCGCCCCGGGCTCCCATAGGGGGAGGGGGGGGGGGTTAACATATGGAGGCAAGTTACATCTGCAAAGTGTTTTTCTTGTTTCGAGCATATCAAGAAAGAAAAAAACAGTTGGGAGTGAGAGGAGTGCCGTCTTCACGATGTACTTCTCCGGCTCGGCGGACATGAAATGAGGAAATAATCCTCAGGATAAGGTGGCTGATTAAGTAAACTCCGTTAACTAATTTTTTAGTTATTGTTTTTTTGGTGGTTACGTCGAAATTGCCGTTTTAACGGCAATTACTACTAGAAGCGTGGCCCATTGAAATAATTTGAGAAACTAACTCGTTTTTGAGGTATTAATTGGTAAATTATCAATTTATTTGGCCCGATGTACATATTGCGCCCAAAAAGACCACCGCAAGCCCTGCCCACGATGACGCCTAGAGTAGTGACGTAGTTGTTTTAGTTACGTCGTCACTTCTGTCATTGGCGCGCCTACCAAAGACAAAATGCCGAGACAGTGACGACATGATTGAACGGACTATATCACTATTCCAAGCGTCATTGTGGGCAGGGCTTGTGGCGCATTATTGGCGCGCAATTTTTAAATCTGGCTATAAACGTGGGAATTGATAAAAATACTGTAATGCAATGGGCCTTTTCCGGGGTTTCCACGGCGCATGCGCGGCAGCAGCTGACAGGAGTCTGCCATTTTTGGTGGCGTGGTACGTCCGGCTCGGGGCTGCAGGAGGCAGCGGTGGTCGCGCGTTTCGAAGCTCTCCGACAGGCGCTGTTTCGTTGTTGGCTGCAGCAACGACAGCAAGCGTTGTCGCGCTTTAAAGGGACACTGACAAGGTATTTAGTGCTCGCCGAGGTTTTTAGTTGTACGTGACATATGAGAGCCCAACTACCCAGAACAGAATTTGCGGCTCGAAATTCGGTTTCTTTCCGCCCGAAAACCGCCGATCGAGAACTGGCCGGTTTGAGTCGCGCTCACTCTCTTTTCCGTGGTCACGGCCCGTTTTCTAAGGTTTCGAAGCGACCACCAAATTTAATCAAAGTCGTAGGTCATTGAAGGCACACAGTCAATATTAAAAATAGAAAAAATATGAAACCCATTTTTTGTGGCTTCCAAAAAGCTAGCACAGACAACCGGAAGCATTCTGTGCTGTTCACTGAAAATTCTCAACATGGCGTCGTTTCGCGTATCGTGGGACTGGCGGATGGCAGCGGACGACGGGCGTTGGACCTCTACTTCAGAACTGTCGTTCACGGTACCGGCGAATTCGGTCTTCCTTCGAAAGAGAAATTTTGGACCGATCAAGAGAACTGATATTCATCCCGTACGACACGCCCGACCAGCAAGCCGATTGCACGAAGACGCCGCTGAGCCGTCGTCCCTTCTCGTTGCTGAAGACATCGCTCGCTCAAACGTCAAGCACGAAGTGCGTACTTCGAGTTGAATACGCACGCGTGCGGTTTATTTACGAGGTGCGAATGTGGCGTCTGCGTGGTGCTGCCCAACTTCAAGCCGGGAGTGCATGTAATCAGTGATGTAATGAAGGGAAATCGGCAGCAAACTTCCGACATTCAGTCTACTGGCTCCATTCGTACGCATGAATGACTTCCTTCAGTAGCTTAGTGGAAAGACATCCGATTCACACGCAGCGGGCACGGGTTCAATTCCTGGTGTGGGTGCGCCTTTTTTTTTTTTTTTTTTTTGGGGGGGGGGGGGGGGGGCAAGCATTTTGCGATGTTTACAGTTCTTTCTTTAACAATTATCACTGAAAAAAAACAACAACAATTGTTGTGGATGATACGTCGCTGAACTAAGTGGTACGGGATTCTATTTTTGACACCTGCGAACTCAATGGAGTCACTTTCCACAAAATGCAAGGAGCTTATGAATCGGGTAGCGTCCGCTTTCCGAGCTTCGCGTAGCTGTTCTACAGGAATTGGAGCCAGCCATTGACCCCGACCCGTTGATCTTTCGGAAACTTGTGCACTCTGCCGCACGATGCCACTTTCAGATGCAAGACACGTGAGGCAACTCTTCACGCAACATCTTGGGAGTATTCTTTTCGGAGCCGATCACGGGAATTGAACACACTACGGCACTCGGGCACTCACTACTAATTGCCAACACTTAAATGTACAAAACAACTAATCTTGAAGTATAGAACAGCAGGCGGAACAAACATAACTGCAACGCAAGCGCATGGCGAACGAACGCATTTCGTCTACTACGTGCGGAGAAAACAAAAAACAAAAAAAAAACCGCACGGTCGGGCGTAGCCACGTGACTTCCGCCAGTAACTCTATCCTCTCCCCTTCTCCGTGCGGTGCGGGAGTTTCGGTTTCGGTTTCAGCAGTTGCGTTTTTTGGCTTTATTAAAAAAATACGCGACTTTGTATCAAAATATTAATTGGGTAGTATTCTGACACAATAATGAATCGCCTGACAAAAAAGGAAAAAAAAATCTTGGGGGGTGTCAGTGTCTCTTTAAGCTTCTTTGGGTTTCCTTCTACTAGCCTGCACTCGACGAAGCGGCAGCTCTGGATTCGGGCGATCCAGCGATACAAATGCAGACGGCTCGTAAAGGCAGCCTTCGAAGCACTCCCGCGTTTGCAGTTGCCACTTCAAGAAGGTTCATGTTTTTGTTCATTCATTTTTTATTTGTATGGGAATACAAGTCAGCAGATTGGTTAGGTATGCTGTCGTGTCGCTTATGTGCCACGCAGAGCGAGCGGCTCGGAGTTGGCGTTTCTGGGATGGTGCGTTTCACTGGCAGACTTTTTTGTTTACCAATGTGACGGTCTCGCGTTGCTACGCAAACTGCCTGTCTGCTTTTTGGTTGTTGTAAACATTGGGATAACCCACAGTTTTCAAATATTTATAAATCACTGAGGTAAAGTGGCTATGCTGCACAGGTTTGTTGCTACGTGCACAGCCAGAAAGTGAAATGGGAGCAGATCTATCGCTACCATGACCGCATCTGCTGGTCTTGTGGTTAAATAAGAAAACGAAAACAATCATCTTGATGTATTTTCCTAGTGTATGTATCTAGTAAACAAGAAATAGGTTTGCCACATTGTCTACAGGCGCTAAAGTAAAAATAACAAAAAAAAAGAAATCAGGTGTGGCCGATTTTGTGTTTTTTTATTCAGGACCTACTGTCACACACAGCTGTAGCCTGAAGTAGGGTGACATCAGTGACGAGACTGGTTCAGAAATCGGTGGCTGCACGTATTAATCTTATATATTTATTAAACATGTATTTAAGTGGTGAATTTGACCTCGTGAAATTTCAAAGTGGTGCTTTTTCTAGTAAAAACGAGACCAACAAACTCGCCAGGGTCAGCGGCGCTCGCAAACGACATTTGGTATAGTCGCTCAACAAGTCCGCCGTTTACCCGGCCAAGTTTGTTGGTCTCATTTTATAATAGAAATTGAGCTACGCGTTGAAATTTCACAAGGTGAAATCCACCACTAAAATACACCTTTGATGATAATTATATTGGTACGTTCAGGCGCCGGTGTTTTTTGGACGGTTTAGAGTAAGCTTAACATTTATGAGAATATATCTTGCCAATTAAAATTTTCGAGCAAATTAAACAAATAGCTTGCAATTAAAAAAATGGGCTTTAATTCCTTAACTGTAACTTGGTCTTCGAATATTTTCTGAATTTACAGCCGGTACTGCATATTACATGAATCCTAGTTTAATGTAATCGTTTGTACTTTCTCATAGGTTGAAGATAGCTTCAACAGTGTCGTCAGTCACAACGGGGGCCACGGCGAAGTCAGTCGTCCATTCATTCGGGAAAAAAATGTACAAACGGACGACGTCGTCCGTAGTTAACACATTGATTGAAAACAAATCTGCTCGTCGATTGTGTTGGATAGAGGAAAAACAAACGCTGAGCAGTGAGCGGATTTCCCGACCGCGTTCAGACAGCCAACAGAGCTTGGAGAGGGCAGAACCGGAAGCAAGGCAGGCATCAAAAACGCCTCTCCTGCTTGCCGATAGATGGCGTCAAACATTTGCGGAAAAGGCCCATTAAATGCAAAGGTGCAAGCGAGCTGGACAAGAATAACGAAAATAATCCCCGGAGAGGGTGCCAAGGGGGACAACGGACAAACACAAATCTTCAACCACAGCTATGTGACTATACCCGTTTTCACCTCAAGAAAAAAGCAAGTTTTGCGCATTGTTCATACGCGGTGCGAAGTAGTTCTTACGAGATTTGGTTGTCGGAGGAAAAAGCGATACTTTTGGCGTTTGGAACGTGTACGCCTTGATAAGATAACATATATCTTATCTAGAATTCACCTACATCTGTCTTAATTATCAACATAAAGGAGGAAATTAGTAATGCTCCGCGTGGAGCCGGACTTGTTTTACTACGTTTCTTGAGGTGAAAACGGGTATATTGCGCAACCGAAAAAATCCGCCTCGTCCTGGTTAGCTTAGTTGGCAGAGCGCTCCACTGAAAATGGAGAGGTCCCTGGTTTTATACAGGGAGCAGGAGGATTTTTTCGTTGGCGCACCAGTCTGCAAGCTGCGTTTGGAAATTTGTGTTTGCCCTTTGTCTCCCTTGGGATTATTTTCGGGTATGTCGCTGATCAAATAATACATAAAAAATATTACATTTTCGCAACTTTATAATTAGTTTGACCTCAAGTTGCAATTTTCGTCAATACTGCAATTGCAACATACCAATAAAACCAATAATTAAAAAGTTAATTAACGATTTTTTGTTAATTAGGCAACTTACCATGACGATTACTCCCTGAGCTAATATCCACCCAGCGTAATAAAAAAGACGGCATTCGTCTCTCACCCCCTTTTCTAATATATATATATATATATATATATATATATATATGTGTGTGTGTTCGAAATCATAGTGAAACACCCTGTATATGATTGCTCATTACCTGCGACCAACAAAACAACTCACTGAAGAATGAACACCTAATAGTTTTAAAGAAAGAAATATGCCACGTGGTGCTGTACGTTAAAGGGTCAATGAAGGCAATTTCGGATATTTTTTTGGCAATTGAACTGGGTTCCAGGCATGTCTCAGGCCACGTTGCTCAAATTTCAGCTGATAACTGGCGCTTGTGTGCCGCACAAATCAATTAAACAGTCGCGGTAATAATTGTACCGGGATCGACGGGTGCGACCCCCGAAAGTTGCGGGAGAAGCCAGGAGAAGCGGAGCTCACGTGACCGTTGCGGGGCCAAGAAGGCGCGACGTCACAAGAGACGCGTCAGCGATTAGTCGAAACGAGAGACGTGCCCTCGGTCACGTTTTGGTTCGCGATTTTTAGGAATACTGTTCTAATTTCCGCTCTAACCATGAAATGTATAAATCTGACCGGAAATGATTACTAAACCAGTAAATAAAACAGCATAATTGTTTTTCTCTTTGCTACGCTGGACGCGAAACGGGAAACGAGCAACTATGGGCAAACAAAATAAAATAAAAAAAGAACACCCGGAAGACGTTCGGTTTTGGTTTCAGATGTCGGCGTCGTGTTTACCTTGGAAACACGGTACTCGAAGGATTCTGCGAAATGGTAGTCATGCTAAATTTGTGCGCTGTAGATGGCTGTTCTCACGGTCGACTGCAGACAAGTATTCGTTCGGGCGACGCTAATTTTTACGTGTGGGTTGCTGTTCGTGTTCTTTGACGACGAAAAGAGAGGACATCCGACTTTTGTGAAAACCAAAAATGGTGCTGTTTATTTTCTCCTTCTTGGGGAGAGTCCCCCCCCCCGAAGGAACCGGTTCCCTGCCGCTTTCACCTCGGCATCTCCCCCGCGTCCCTCTCCTTCGGCAACGCGCCGCTCTCGTCTCGCCAGCGCGAATGCTGCTCACTGCTTCCTGCTCGGAGCCTGCGGGCCGCTCGTTGCCGGCCTAGCTCAGCGAAACGCTATTGTTTGTACGAGACCTCGTGCATAGGAGGCACTTTCCAAAGCCACGCGCTCGTGCCCATGCCTTTGTATGCACTGCTAGAACAGCGTCCTGAGACTGGCTGAAAGAAAGCAGTGCAAAGGGTGGGGTGCGCGAGCGTCTTGAGACGCGGGGTTCCGCTCGGCACGGCTCAAATTATACTTCGTTTCACTTTACCTGCGAGCGAAGCCAAAGCTAGAAGCGCGAGACCAGCGCTTTTTGCATTTCTCCCCAGCTCGCGCGCTCGAGCAAAGCCTGAACGCACGGAGCTTCCGTGCTCGCGCTTCCAGTTTGGCCTTCGCTCGCACGTAAGGTGAAACGAAGTATAGTCGTGGCACAGATTTAGAGCACGCGACCACCGCTAGGTGCTGTTTCGCGGCCTGTGGTTGGCCCGAGATGCTCGCCTATTCAAACCAATGTATGGCCAAACTCTCTCAATAAACGGCTCTGGTTGCCGGCTGGGCGGTCTCCGTCGGCTTATAACAGAGGCCGCCACACACGCAATCCCGTTCCGTTGGTGCTAGGTCACTGAACGGAAGCCTGAACTCGCTCGCGAGAGCGGCATTGTCGCCATTGTTGACAGATCCGACGAAACGACCGCGCATCCGCGCTGCAATAACCCACCGCGGTAACCAGAGCCTCGATCTCCTAAATACTACCGATACCAACTATTCACACTTGACGTCACTCCTTACGTCACCTCCGTTTTCGGAGGCCCGAAATTGAGAATGAAGATAGTTCATTTTAAACATTTAGAAAGTGGAGACACATAAGGGACGATACAGACAGGACAAACTGTCCTGTCTGTATCGTCCCTTATGTGTCTCCACTTTCTAAATGTTTAAAAAGCACCAACACGCTCAAATAGTACAAGATTGTTCAGTTTCGGTTTCTTCAGTTCTTTCTTAGGCAGAAAAATACGCGTCACAAATGTCTACAAAAAATTAGGCAGCGTGCTAGATTCCCAAGAAGCCTAAGAACACCATTTAAAAAATTAAATAAAATCGTCTTCATTGTCTTTTTAAATCTCTAGTATCTGTATTTTTGATAACTTTGGCCCTGCTCTAGGAGTTGAGCAAAATCGCTAGCACTATGATGAAAGAATTCAGAAGGCTAGTGGGAAGAGAACAAGCAGTGCTTCGGAAAAACGGTGAGAGGCGAAATAGCAGAGTCAAGTGTGAGGATCGAGCGCGGTCCCAAAAGACGCAAAGTTCGCGCTACACTCCTTGCTAGAGTGCTATCTTCAGTGTGGGTTTATTTCAGAGACGCGGTCGAGGTGCAGTCGAGGCGCAGTCGGGGCACAAACTGCGTACGAGGTTCATCTTTGCAACGTAACCGCGTCGCAACACACCATCCATGCTGTGTTACAACGGCCTTTGCCCCGTTAATACGAGTAAGGGGCGAAGCGGTTTGTTGTAGTATGTACTACCAGCCCAACAACATGCATTGCTGATATGTATATCGTTTGTTTAACATTCAAACATTCAACATTGATTTCATATTTTGTCTTATGAGAAAGATATAGGGCCACTTTAGAATTAAATCATGTCCGCAGTTTTGGAGCATTTCTAATGCAGGTGATCAAATGATTGGTGAAGGCAGTCTCATGTCAAATTCGTTACTTTAAACGCGTTGAGATAGCACTGCGAAGAAAAACGAATAAACAATAAAAACAACAAAAACAAAGGTATCGAAATGCCATCTACATTTCTTAATCTGTACAGTACGCTCGACTTCGTGTTATTTTTTTTCTGTTTAGAATTCGTTTTTATTGCGAGAATGATGTGCAGATTTAGCATGGAAGTAAAAGACTTTACGAACGGCGCATTTCAATATTTTATTTATCTAAATTGAAAAACAAATATGCCGTCTTTTGTTTTGAATTCAAGAACACCAACAACAATAGAAACAACAACAACAACAAACTCAACAACGACAGCAAATAAAACAGACCAGAACACCATGTCTTTTAGAAAATAGGCATAAATGACAAGATATATCACCAGATGCGGTATTGCTCCGATTACAAATCAAGGCACAAACAGACGCGACAAGAGAAAAAAACGAAAACCAGAAGGCTCTACGATTCGTACAGCGAGAAAGC
The DNA here is from genome assembly GCA_013358835.2 of Ixodes persulcatus. Taxonomy (NCBI): domain Eukaryota; kingdom Metazoa; phylum Arthropoda; class Arachnida; order Ixodida; family Ixodidae; genus Ixodes; species Ixodes persulcatus. Next base: position 215,574 of record JABSTQ010011430.1, on the reverse strand, counting down.
ATTACATGGATCACGGCATCTTTTGAAATATTTTGTAGGGTATTTTGACTTAAGATTTTTTTAATGCACACGTGCCACAGGACTTGAACAATATTCCTCTTTACCTTCTCACTTTCATTAACGACTTAATGTACTACATTAAATACTCTCAGGTACTTAAGTTTGCAGACGTTTGTACTTTTCTGCAGGGCGATGTTCGTCCAGTAAAATGGTGCAGTTCAAACAGCCTTCTTTTTAGCCACCGTAAAACTGATTATCTGTTACTGTCGAAAACGTTTCTAACTTTATCCGTTCTCTATGCTTTAAGAAATAAAACCACGGTTGCATTCCGACCACACTGGTGGGGAGTTTCGTGAACGTTCAAATTTATATTCGCTCCGATATAAAAATTATTAATATCTACTCTGTAAGCCTGTCTTCACCTACGCTAGAAATGATATCCGCGAACTGTAACACTTAGCCTTCATTGTTGTTGCTTGAGTCTGTACCGCCATGTGAGACACTATTCATAAGCACTCGAGACTAGAATTCGCATCTGCTGCATGGGACTTCATTTCTATTTCAGGAAGTGAAAGCATTAAGCACTTAGAAAAGCGGTTTGTGCACATCATCTACGGCAGACATTTTTGACAACATTCTTACGATAGACACAATTATGGACACAAGTTAAGCGAATTCGAAACTAACAGTAAAACATAAAGCTGGTCAAAAATTGAGTTCGTGAAAACAGTGGCCGGGATGGTCCAATCGCTTAAGGCGTCCACCCGTATAAGCAAAGGTTGCGGCTTCGATCCCCGCTCCTGGCCCAAATGTTTGCCAGCTCTCTTTGCCTTTCCCTGCACCTCACTTTGATGTATAATAATCACTCTCTCCCCTCTTCGTTTATATATATATATATATATACAGGGTGTTTTTTTTTTAAGCTTAACAGATTTGTTTAAAAAAAGCCGTGAAAGTTACACTTATGCCGCTTGTGGAGGTAAATTATACGGCCAGGGGGACATATTATAGGGGGCTAATCGTAACGATCAGTCGGCTAATTACTTAAAATTCGTTAATTAACTTTTTAATTAATGAAAATAGACCTATGGTTTCAATTAGAAATTTGTTCAGCGTCGTCGACAACCCCTAAATCAGTCATTTTCAGAAAGACTTTGATCGCGTGAGAAGCGTAGTAGTGAACTGAAGTTACCGCTCGTGGAGCAAGTACAAAGCTAGAGGTCGCGATAAGGCGCCCGCGCGATTTTTCCGTCTCTTATCTGGCCCCAGCCTTGCACCTGCTCCACGAGTGGTAACTTTAGTGCACTACTACGCTTCTCACGCGCTCAAAGGCTTTCTGAAAATGACTGATTTTGGGGTTTTCGATGACGCTGAGCAAGTTTCTAATTGGAACCATATGTCTATTTTCATTAATTAAAAAGTTAATTAACGAATTTTAATTAATTAGCCGACTGATCCTTACGATTATCCTTCTATATTATGTCCCCCTGGCCGTATAACTCACCTCCACAAGCGGCATAAGTGTAACTTTCACGGCGTTTTTTAAACAAATCTGTTAAGCTTAAAAAAAACACCCTGTCTATATATATATATATATATATATATATATATATATATATATATATATATATAAGTGTGTGTGCGTATGGAATATTAGGCATTGGAGTAAGTTATAATACTGTTCGTTCAGTAGCCGCACTTGTTTTGTGTAGACTTTCGGATCTTAGTTAGCAACGATATTCAGAAATGACTTGGGAATTTCACATAGACCTTCATAGCAAGTTAATACCGCATTTCGCGAACTATGAATTAGCCCTAGGCGACGTCAAGCTGGCTGCCTCTGTCAACGTTTTGTCTAGGTCTAGGTGCACCGTTGGCCTCAAGGCCTTAAACAAAATGATTGATTGATTAAGTTAACGAAATGTTTAAACATGCACTTTACATACCTATGAAATCTTTTAACATTAATTACTGCAATAAAACCCAGTTATTTACTACTCCGAGGAAACTTCAATATAGGTAAATGCTCTTAGCCTTCACAACGCTTTACAAGCAATTTATTTTTCTTTTTTTTTCGTTTGTGGTTTTGACGTCCAAAACTATAAAGCCCATTCGAGATGTACACCATCTTTTACCGGCTGTGCTGGTGTAGAATGGTGGCCCGAGGCATATTCAAACAAACTTACTCTATGTATAGAAGATAACACTTTCGGCGCATATTTTACTTGTGGGCGGAAACATGAAGATAAAGGTCACCTAGACAAGTTTGTGAGACTAAACTATGCAAATAACATAAAAGGAACGACAAAATACGTCACAGCTAACCAAACATGTTCATCCTTATTTTAAAATGGCGAGTTTAGCTATGAAGCAGCGCTATAAGTAGGACTCCGTGTTTTCGGAGTTTATTTTTCGTGAAATTCGGAGGGTGTTTTTCGGAGTTTATTTTTTAGCGAAAATTCGGTGTTTATCGGAGTTTATTTTTCGTAAATCCCCAATTCTCCGAAATTCGGAGATTAATTTTGCAGTTTTTCCTATTAAAAAGTAATAAATATTAACCGGACGCAAACGTATGCCAGATAAAAAATAAAACGCGCTTGTATCAATTAAGATTCCTTTAGTTGAATTTGGCGTTGGTGTCATTGGCAATACTAATTTGTCCCACGACAAAAGTCGCACACAAGTGTGGCTTTGATAAACGTCGATACCTAAAAATCAATAAACTACCTGAGGTAACAGCAAGGAAGCTGGTAGTCATCCCATCAATCTATCCCGCGGCCGCGCGAGGGGGAGTGGTTAAGGACGTAATAGAGAAGTTTCAACTGCCCCTCTTTTCTATTTTATACAATCTCTATGGTCCATAGCTTTCACTGTTACCCCCAGAAACATACCCTCTCCTTTCTCTAAATCCCAAATCCCATGGCCCAAGCTGGAAACCAAAAGAGTGGCTTTTGTCTTGACATGAATGGTACGATGACCTGTTTCCCTGAACCAACCTTGACGAGACAAGCCGTAAGACCCCGTTTCGACAACGGTCCGAGGCTTGAAAGATAATTATGGTGTCCTTTTCCCAGGACCATTGATCCTGCACTGCTCAAACTTTAAACAAAAAAAAAATACTTTTTTTTGCTGTGTATGTGCGTGCGTGTGTGTGTGTGTGTGTGTGGGGGGGGGGGGGGATGGGCACATAACAATTCGGAGTTTATCGGATAAATTCGAAATGACAAAAAGTTTACCGGCGGGTGTTTTTCGGAGTTTTTCGGATTTATCCGAAAACACGAAGCCTTAGCTATAAGGTATCAGCACACAAGAATTTAACATGATCTTGGTTTTATATGTAAGCAAAAATGCTGGCTTGTGGCATCCGGTATTGAAATAATACTTACTACCATTGGTAACTTGTAATGGAGTTTATAGATCACATAACCAAGATTGAACTACACTGGACGTCATCGAACCAAATGCTTATTCCTAAAATGTGCTTACACATCACATAGTGTTAAAGATGAAATATGGATGTAAATACTAGTGAGCACATTCCTTAACAATAGTGCATCTATCAACACTAAGCTTGACCAGTTAAATTATGAACACTCAATTTAGCTTCGCGCAGTAAATACTAAAGCTGGCGTTCAGCTCACCTGTCGCAAGACCAGTGTAAGTCTGGGTCGTATTTTAGAAAATACTTCAGCGAATACCCTTGGCGGATTCAAAATCGGGCAAGCAATGACATATTGTCTATACTGAATAGAATACGAAAGTTTTCAGCAGGTCACATAAAAACATTTCGGTGACTGCCTACATTTCCGTATCGCTGAGCTACAGGTGATCAAAATATTAAATAATATACAATAAGAATAGGACTTATAATACACACTTATGTAAACAGAGTGTTAATTCTAATTCGAAAATATTTATTAAAAAAACATTATAAAGGGTGCATTAATGCGGTTTGTGCAGGTGAGTTTTCTGACCAGCGGAACATTATCTAGGCGGATAATTTTTACAAGTTGAAGAATCAACTAAAAAATTTAAATTAACTTTTTAGGTAGCGAAAATAAACATATGATTTTGTTTTATTTATTTATTTATTTTGAAATACTACCAGTTTCCATTGGAAACCTTAGTAGGGTGGTTACAAGCAACGTTACTATAGTAAGTTACAGGTTAAGAAGGTAGCGGCAAATGCCCCTCAAAGGGAATCACATATGCCTCCGCCACCTCCGCATCCAATAGCGTCCCATCGCTTCCGTGATTTCGCGGCCAACGCGCAAGGAGGGTCTTGCCATTCTGTACATATTTGCTCTATTTTTCAACTTTGACTTAGCAGTGTGGAAGCCACGAGAGGGAGATTAGAGTTTTCCCCCTCCGATGGAAACAGATACGACTTTCGGGGATTAGGGTCCCCCTCTGATAGATACAAAGGCTGCTTTCAGGGGCTCAGTTCCCTCCTGATGAATACAAAGGTCTCTTCCTTAAAAAGTGGGGGTCGAAGACAAGTTGGCACCACTCTGTGGCCATTATCTGTCCATTGAAGCGGAACAAGGAGCGTTTCCAGTGAACTCTTCTTTCGACTGCGGAGGGATTTGAAACGGGCGCATCACGCTTGTGGGAGGAGCTTCTCCTACCTTCATGACTTGTAACCGACTATAGAACCACTCAGTTGGGAAACTGCCATAGTGACTGCTCTGAAAAAGCGGCACCGATTCGTACTCGAGGACCGAGCTAATGGCGAACACAACGCCGCCGTTTCTCCCGCAGCGGCCACTTGAGGAACTGCACATGACTTCTATTTTGGCTTTAATCAGCCATTTTGACGCCGAAACAGATACGGTGGAAGGGGTTTCAGGGGTGCCACCCCCTTTTCCCAAGCGGACGCGCCGCGAATTACTACCGAAGTTAAGATGAGCCTCGGTCGGGACGCGCTACCTGAAATCACCGCTGAGGCATGGTTGTATAAAAACAATATTAATTGTGCTGCAAAACTTTGCAAACTAAAGATTTTAGAAAACATCACTCGCCGTTGATATTGTACGAAACTCTATTAAACGTTACTACAAAACGAGATTTTTTCCGTTGGTTTCTACGCAAAAACATGCTTTCTAAAAGCTCAAGGTGACCACAGTTAAGACAAATGATAAAGAGTGGCACTGTTGTCGTATTTAGCTCGGTCTCGGTGGACGCCAGCGGCCCAGGTTTCAACGGCGAGTTTCCCAACTGAGGGTTCTAGTGACGTTGGTTACAAGGTAAAATACAAGTTACGTAATTTGTAGTCCAATTAGAAACATGCTGAGCGTCATCGTAAACCACTACTAAATCAATCTGTAGTAGATAAATGATGGGGGTTGTGAAGATATTTATACAGCGTGTAGTTGGTCAGTCATTTCAAATTTGCGACGAGTCACTCGCGGTAGATGAGCAATTTAGCCAGTGCAGTACAACCGCTAGCCTGGGGTCTCTAACGTGCACCACGCAGTGGTGATACACGACAGCACGCCGCTACGATGCTCATCCACATCAAAATGGGCAGGAGTGGGGATTGAATCCAGGATCCCTGGGTTCTGCATCGCGAGCTTTCGCTCTAGCTTTCGCTCGGAGCTGGAGGGCTAGCGCACACCAGCTCGGAGCTGGTGTGCGCTAGCCCACTCAGCCACCGACACCCCTCTGTAGTAAAATGACTCGAAGCACATGGGAAGTGAGGGGGCACCAAAAGTAGCCATTCATGCAGCAGGCGTATAGGTAGGGGTGGGAACGCACGGTGTATTCGATTATGAGCCGAGTTTCCCCACCTCCAGCTTTGTGCCTGCTGCGGGAGTGGTGACTTTGATGCACCATCGCGTTTCCCGCGTGGTTCAAGTCATTCTAAAATGGACAATTTTGTGGTTTTCGCTGACGCTCAGCAAGTTTCTGGTTGACACGATATGTTTATTTTCATTTATTAAAAAGGTTTTTGAGAAAGTTTGGAATTAGGGAATTATTCGACTCAAGAAATGTAACCGCCAATATAATGTCCACGTGTTCGTATAACTCACCTGCGCAAAACACATTAATGCACTCTTTGTGAAGTTTTTTACTGGATATTTTGGAATTAAAATCAAATACTTTGTGTATGAAGCATGAAGTAAAGAAAGCCCAGCATCTCGTTGGAACATTGCCAACAAACCACTTTGTGACATCCGTCTCCGGTGTACCACCAAAGGCGAAGCAACATCACACTTGCAGACGCTTTACATACTTTTTTGAACCACAGTCATATTATATCACGTCGCTGTCCACACCGAGATAACAGGGGCTCTCATATTGCCAGTGTCCGTGACAGTGTGCCATTGGAATGTTCTTGAATGCCGTCAAAAGCCCCACGATATGTGCCTTGAATTACTCCTTTAATGCCGTTGGAATGCCCTTGGAATGTCCGTGAATATCCTTGCAATACCCTTGCAATGCCATTAGAGTAGGTATGCTTCTTCTCTGTTATCTCAAAGCACAAATAAATGACAACAGCAGGAAAGTTTGTTCCCGTAATTTTAAAGACTCCGAACATAGAGAAGTCATCGCTGTTGAAGGAGAGTCATCTCCTTCAACAGTTCCTTTCTCTTTCTTGGCCGGAAAAAAACTCATCTGCACCCCTTTGACATACATGTTTCATTCGCAACGGCCTGCGTCACAATGAAGAGAGCTTTCGAGCTTATTTTTATGGTTTTGAATGCGTAATAAACCTGAATTAGTGGGAAATGTTCAGTCGTAAATCTTGGGATATCGGTTTGTTACGAGAATTATATAAAGTAAAACATTTTTGGAGTTCGGCCACCCTACAATTACCAATATAAACGAATAGCTTTGTTATATTTGATACAAATAATTAAAGTTGAATAATTAATTAAAACAAACAGCAACAATAAGTCTTGAAGTTAGTGTCAGCCAGGAAACATAACCTAACTGCGAAAAGGGAGTTCTCGTAAATCTATGGATTCCTTTTTTTTTTAATATGTAAAACTTATCTTGGCACGCACTGTTTAACACTCAATTTAAAAACACAACAAAACACACTAGTCGCATTGCTTCGAACAACATGGGTGAGAATCTTTTTTTTTTTACCTTACAAACTAAAGTCTTTACTAAGACCAGCATACAAGTAAAAACACCCAAGCACTAAACCTAATTGTGATTTGGTAACACTGTCACAAATGAAATTTAATGTCGAGTGAGGCGGCCGCAGTGAGTTCAGCTGCGGTGAAAACCGAAACTTTCTAAGAAACTAAAACTTTGATTCGTAGTCTCAGCGTCGAGCGAAGGCATCTCTCACTTGCGGCCTAGAAGAGCCTTCTCGAGCGCCAGTACGGGCGCCTCGAAGAGCAAGGACAGTACGAAGGAAATGCCGTAACTGAGAGTCACGTTGCCTAGGGTGAAGTAAGTCTGCAAGAAACAAAACAGAAACCGTCTTCACCGGTAAGAAACACATATTCGAGTCTGGTACTCTAAGCAGAAACTATGCATCAACTCATTTACGCATGGCGGAACGTCAAAGCGATGGCGCTGACTATGAAGATGGGCATGCGCAGGTGAGGTAATTAACTCCTTAAAAACACCTAATTATGCGGGTTCTCGTGCCTACGAGAATCAGCTCGCTTATAAAAATAACGCAGTATATAGATGTGCTTAGTATTGAAAAAGAGTAATAGCCCAGTTTGCAAGTAAATCTGCCCAGCGACACAATCAAGCCGTTTTTGTGAACGAGCGAAGTACGCCCGAGGGCTTCACCAACCCAGAAGTACGTTAAATGTAAATAAGGTATTTTGTCGTTTTAGAAAAGCAATAACTCAGCATGCAAACAGGTTAGGTTTGTAGCATGTGCGCCTCCGCCAGTGCAAAAAGTGGGTGAAAGGATCAGAAGCGCGTTGCCCAAGACGTTCGCTTAACCGCCCTAAGATCCATTTAGTTTGTAACATAGGGCGGAGTCGTAGGCTCTTCGGTAGAGACTCACTTACAAGTAGGAACGGTGAGAAGTCGAACACTTCTTCGCGTGAACCGTAGAAGACCGCCATGACGACAGGATGGATGATGTAGGCGGAATACGTCAGTCTGCTCAGGGGCATCAAGGCACCGAACGAGAGCAGCTTGGTCACCACTCCTGCAGAAAGTTAACAGCAACCAACTCTTACAGTCATAAATATCATTATAATAATATTTATTTTTTATATTATGTATTTGACCCGTGAACCCATAGGTGTATCATAAGGCCCGCTTCAGACGGGGCAACTTTTCCAGCAATTTTGAGGTTGCTGGCGGGTTGTTCCCTAGCGTTCCCTAGATCGACGCGAATTGCTTCGATCGGGTCCGGCTCGAAACGGACGTGCAACTCGAGCCGTTTGAAGCGGCAGCAGCCAATCAGGGACGCGATGTTTTCACGTGACACCCCCGTGGTGGTGATGATGACAGCTAAAGACTTGGTTCTGGTTTGAAATCGGTCGTTTTTGGAAATAAACCTTTTCAGAAAGATGAGTTAGTATTCTCAACGCCATTCAAAGATACAAAAACACGTTTTTAGCGCGTAGCTGGGCGTCTAAATTGTACAAGAAAATTCAAAGTGAATGATGATGATAGCAAGTCGGAGCAATTCGGTTGCTGCGTGTGAACGCGGACGGCCCGTGTTGCTGGTGTTGCGACGTCAAGTTGCTGGGTGAAATTGCTCCGTCTGAAGCGGGCCTAATAAAGCTTGGCGTCGCTGTATAAAGGCAAGAAACGAAAAAAAAATTAAAACATATTTAGTTAGTGAGAATTTTTATATAAAGAAAAATGGTTAGCAATATTTTGTGCCCAAATAATTGTTTACGGTTTTAGACAGCATACGGATTAATACTAAAAAAAGCAGCGCTCTTCAGGGGTCGAGTGACGATGAAAGAGCACCATAGATGATTAAGGGCCGGTTGCACCAACGTCGCTTACCTTAACCCAAAGCGGCTCTTTCCGAAGTCGGCTTAGCGCCCTAAACCGAGCTCGGGTAAGCACGGGTTTAAATTCCGGTTGCACCAACGTTAACCCGGCTTTGCAGACGCGCCCCTAGCTAAACGCTGGATTTTCCTAGGGAATGTAGGGACAAACAGAGCGAACTAGGGAACGTTCAGAGGGACGAATACGATTGGCGGAGAGGAATCTTGTGATGTAAACAAAAAACCTGCTGTAGTAGCCGTCGTCGCCGTCTGCTTTTCGCTGTATTTCTTCGGTGAGTAACGAATTAAAGGTCTCCAAATTCAATCATTTTTTTCGCTTAACTTTCAAAAACAGGAGTCAACGCTTTAAATAAACACAAATGCTCTTTACATCTGTGATTGTGTTTATTATCGGTTGATAACAGAATATTTTGACAGTGACAGTAGTTTTCGTGCTCACATTTTGAGATAAAGGAGCCATCGGGGGCCCCAAATCTCACTGAACGCGAGAAGGACGCTCTACTCGCTACATCGCTGAAGACAAAACATCATCGAGAATAAGTAGGCAGGTAAGATGACTACTAAAATCAAGTCATGCCTGAGACCGATGAAGTTCAAAACAGTGACGAACTCGCCACGGCAGCTGCGAAAATGCCCGGAAATCGTCGAATAGAAGTCGTCGAGTTGTCGTCGCCACGAATAGAAGTTGTCGTCGCCACGAATGAAATATATAAAGCAAAATATTCCTAAAAAGCGCGATCACCAGAAAAGTTACGGTTATGGAACGATACAGTTTTCTGAAGCCAAGATTCTACTCGCGAGACAAGGCAAATTCACTGAAGATTGTCTCGAAACTCAGAAAACAAAAGAAATTGACTTTTAGCTGTTTTATAACCCAAAAGCGCCGCAATCTGATGCAAACGGCAGAAGGGTCGACAATCAGCTGATCGCCGAGATCCTGTACGGCCACTATTCAACGCGCTCATCGGATTCAAGGATATGCGTTGCAAGTAGAAATAAACAAGCTGGTAAATAACAATACGTTACAGTTACGCGAAAATCAGTAAGGTATACATACGAATAAGCTCGTTGACAGAATAACCAACGTGAAGACAGACGTGAGCCCCACAGCTCCATAAGTATCTTGGTTAGGGCTAACACGCACTGAGAGTGGAGATCCAGCTTGAAAACAGGGGTCAATAAACACTTCACGCGACAATATTTTGCATCCTTGTCACAATCGAAGGCCATTCTGTCGAGACTCTCACGCTGTCGTAGCCTAAAACACTTTGTACAACCAATTTCGTCCACTGCGTCGACCGCCACAAACCAGCCGCCATGTTTTAAATCCAGGATTAAGAAACAACCAAAAGCAAAGCGCCCAATGTTGAACGCTTACGATAAGCGTAGTTTAGTGCTAGGTTTAGCGATAAGCGATTTTGGTGCAACCGAACGAAACCGAAACTTAGCTTAGGTTCCCGGCTAAGCTCTGCTTTGCGCTAAGCGGCGTTGGTGCAACCGGCCCTAAGTGATAATCGCGATAAAGTGAGGCATGACAAGATAATTTCAATATGCCTCAAGATATTTGGTTACACTTTCATCTACTAACGTTACTGCCTTACGCCTTTATTTTGACATAAATTTACTGCCTTATGCCTATATTTTGACAATGAAGGTAAAGATACGTGAGGGAGTCACAAGTATACATTGTAGGCTTTGCTAGGAAACGGGTAATGATTTGGATAATGAATGAACAGGAGCGGAGAGGATCAAGTGCTGATGCCACATAAATAAATCTTTAAGCACTGAATGATGCCAATAAACGATGCAATTAACCTGTAACTCGGCCGCGTGTAACAACCGAGTTAGATATTTGTCACTCTCACCAATGAGATGCTTAGAATCACCGTCTGCTTTTTCTTTGGCATTGCGTGCTTTAGATAATTCGTTTGAGGTTGATGCCAGCAGCCACAAGCAATATATTTTTACACATGCACAAAATCCGCGTAGAGGCGTGAGCCATTAAATTGCAAGAGCTCGCTCGCCATGGCTTGAGTTACTCCTTCTCTTTCCTTTCCTCCCTTTCTCCCTTTCCCTCTTTCCGCCTTTCTCTCTCGTCCACTCTCTCTCTCTTTCTCTCAAATCCAGGCTCTGTACACAAAGGAATCGACGCTCGCGTGAGCAAACTGACCTCCGTAGCCGGCGACGGACGCGATCACGATCCAAGAGAGGCCGGCAGCCCACAGGGTGCGACTGAGAGCGCCGTACACGACTGCCCAGCCCAAGGATGGCAGTGCCTGGCCCGTGTTGGCGGGCCACATGGCGTAGAGCACGCCGAGCATCACGAACCCGCACAGCGACCAGCCCAGCCACACGTACGCCTGCAAGAGAAAATGACCACCTTCAGCAGGGATGCAGCCTGTCCATTGCAGGGACCTTTTAAAAAAGCCACTTTGTCGGGTTGTTTTTAATAACCGATTAACTTGAAGAAAATTTTAACTTTAGAAACAAGGAACACAAAAAAGGCATGAGAATCCAATTCATCGCAAAGCATACAACAAAGTCAATTACTCCAATCAACGAAATAATTCTGAAAAATGATAAACCCAGACAAAAGGGAGGTTCACTTAAAATTATTACTTGTGCGGGAGACTGACTACAAGAAACGAGTTCACCCTTAGGGCATACCACTTTTCCAAGTAAGAGGACAATTATCTCTCCGCGTACTCTGCGGAATGTGCACGCCCAGGCATTTTGGATGAGATATAACGACGAACAAAATTACTGCAACGGGACGTGCGACAATATTGGATTGGAATGTTTCCCACTTTACACGAGCATACTGGCAGCGACGCAAGTATACTAGCACGCAACGCCAGTAATCCAGAGCCTTTCTTGTCAAAGGGAAAAAAGTGAAAAACCGAGTCATGCTCAGAAGTTGTTTGCACAATCAGCGCTAGAGAAAGATGCTACACTGCTGGCACTTCGACCCTCCGAATGGCCCAAAACACATCTAGCTACGTCTCTTGCACTATAAATAAAAATAAAAAGCCCCTTCTCCTTGTAAACTTCGAACACTCTTAAATTCCAGTCTTCGAACATTCATTGGGCTAGCGAGCATAGAGCGAACGCTGCTCAATGCAACGAACGGAGGTGCTCCGCTTGTTGGTGGTTTTACGGCTTGTAAACAGACTAGGTAGAGCTGAAAAAAAGAAGCCAGTGCAAGGCAAGCATACACATATCAGATGTAATGCGATCACGTACCCTTACAGTGGACTAATACCGAAACGTACCCCCAAGTACGTAGGTTGAACATTTTTCACGTCGTGAGGAGATACGCATCTCACCATAGGAAACGTCCAAATCACTTCTCACCCGTTTATCAACTTTTGAAAAACTCGTAACTAGACTTGAAACAACACCGCGTCCATCTGATATTATAACTTTCTCATTGCTGTTGCCTAACTTGGCACGATCACTGTCCTGATGCAGGAAGAGTAGCGTAATGGCCCGTTTACACGTGCGGATTCGAGGGCTGATCCGCGCAGGCAGAAGGTGGATAGAACAGGGTGGCGAAATTGACTTGTCGCTTGCGGAAAATCTGGCTCTGATGCAGATTTTGCGCCACCGACGAGTTCATATCGCAGCCGGCTGCCATTTTCTGTCATTGCGTATCCGCCCGCGAATCCCCAAGTGTAAACGCGCCATAAACGACGAAAATAAAATTGTGGAGTGACCGCTCATGCGAACCGGTGTTCAGTCGTCGAGCACTGAGCTTCCCGCGATCGTCCGACGCGCTACGGCACTCTTCACAGTTCTATTGGAGTCACGCGTCGACCACTCCGCCGGCTTCAGATTTCCGATGCGGCACACAAAGAAATTCTTGTCAATTTGCAAAGGACACGGGAATCCGCTTAGAGAACGTGGCCCTAGTCAACATCTGCTATACTTCGTTTCCGCTCAAGTTCAGAAGCAGCCGACACTACGAGGTACTGGGAACAAACGAACATCGCCAAAAGTGCTACTCACTAGGCCTTTTCTGTTTATGATTGGTTCAGCGATGATAGAACACACGCCTCGGCGGCTCCTAAGCAAACCGCCAGTCTACGGATCCCCAGATGGTGGGTTCGAATCCCGGCCCGCAATATGACGGAGGCGGATTGCGGAAAAGGCGCCCTGTAACCATCTTTCGGTTGCACGTCAAAAGATCTCCAGGTGGTCGATATTAATCCCCAGTCTTCCGCTGCGGCGTGACAGATTGCCCGTCGTTGGTTTGGCACGTACAAGAAACGTGGCGAACACGATGATGGTACGCCTTTTGACGCTCTCTGCATGGTCCCCTCAGCTCGTAGCGTCGGCTGCATCGGAACTTAAGCTGAAACGTAGTATAAAATAGATCCTCGCAATGCTGAAATTTCTACTTCACGTATTGGATCCGGCAGCGCGGGTGACAGATTGAACGTGAATACTGCCTCAGCGTTAAGCTTGGAATCGTGCTCGCACTGATGGAAAACGAGTCCAAGATGAATGACCCGGCACTCAGGCCCAATTTGTGCCCCCATTACGGCCTCTAATCGCAGAAGTCAAAAATTAAGTGCTAGGGCCTTGTTCCGCTTCATTTCAAGTCCTACCGCAGCCGACGATCCGAAGAAGCAAGCGGCGCCAAAAGCGCATCCTCCCGGTGCCCGTTGTATTTCTGGGCTTGCAACCACCGGCTAAACCAATTACGCACAAAAGACAAAAAGCGGAGGATCGCGGCACATTCACTGTGTGTGAACGGCTGAGGTGGTAACAGAGTTTTAGGTAACCGTTTTTTTCACATCCGATACGGTACGATATGGGTCCTCCGGTACGAACTGCGCATGCGCGAGTCTTCTGCGGTAGCGCGTGCGCAGTTCGTACCGCAGGACCCATCATACTGCATCGGATGTGAAAAACGGTTCCCTAAAACACTCTAATAGGCAGTTTAAGGCAAACCGTTTTTGCACATCCGATACGGTACGATAAGCCGTCCGGTACGAACTGCGCTTGTGAGTGTCTACGGCGGTTGCGCATGCGGAGTTCGTGCCGGAGGGCTCATCGTACCGTATCGGATGGGCAAAAACGGTTCCCTAAAACTACCTATTAGAGAGTTTTAGTGAACCGTTCTTGCACGTCCGATATGGTACAATGGGCCCTCCGGTACGAACTGCGCATGCGCGAGTCTTCAGTGGTAACGCATGCGTAGTTCGTACCGCAGGACCCATCATACTGCATCGGATGTGAAAAACAGTTCCCTAAAACACTCTAATAGGGAGTTTAAGGAAACCGTTTTTGCACATCCGATACGGTACAATAAGCCGTCCGGTACGAACTGCGCTTGTGAGTGTCTACGGCGGTTGAGCATGCGGAGTTCGTGCCGGAGGGCTCATCGTACCGTATCGGATGGGCAAAAACGGTTCTCTAAAACTCCCTGTTAGAGAGTTTTAGTGAACCGCTCTTGCACGTCCGATATGGTACAATGGGCCCTCCGGTACGAACTGCGCGTGCGCGAGTCTTCAGTGGCAACGCATGCGTAGTTCGTACCGCAGGACCCATCGTACTGCATCGGATGTGAAAAACGGTTCCCTAAAACACTCTAATAGGGAGTTTAAGGAAACCGTTTTTGCACATCCGATACGGTACAATAAGCCGTCCGGTACGAACTGCTCTTGTGAGTGTTTACGGCGGTTGCGCATGCGGAGTTCGTGCCGGAGGGCACATCGTACCGTATCAGATTGGCAAAAACGATTCCCTAAAACTCCCTGTTAGAGAGTTTTAGTGAACCGCTCTTGCACGTCCGATATGGTACAATGGGCCCTCCGGTACGAACTGCGCATGCGCGAGTCTTCAGTGGTAACGCATGCGTAGTTCGTACCGCAGGACCCATCGTACTGCATCGGATGTGAAAAACGGTTCCCTAAAACACTCTAATAGGGAGTTTAAGGAAACCGTTTTTGCACATCCGATACGGTACAATAAGCCGTCCGGTACGAACTGCGCTTGTGAGTGTCTACGGCGGTTGCGCATGCGGAGTTCGTGCCGGAGGGCTCATCGTACCGTATCGGATGGGCAAAAACGGTTCCCTAAAACTCCCTATTGACGCGTATTCGCGTCCGTCGCAGGGAAAACTGTGATGTGCATGCTCGTGAGAACGAAGCCAATCAGCAGTCAGCGGCACAGCGTTTTGCTGTGACTGAACCCTGTCTTATCGTTTGACAGTGTACGATTCCGGGCTGGCTGCATCGGACCGCCCCGTCTGCTATCCCGGGCACGTGCGTCGGGGAATCAAGCTGTGCGTCTCCGGCCAGGTTTCATCGAGCGGCCCCGTCTGCTATCTTGGGCACGTGCATTCGGAGAATCAGGGGGCGTCTTCGTCTGCTTCTCGTGGTCAGCTGATTCATCGCCCTCCTCCCCTGGCGTCAGACTGCATCTCACTCCACCTGGTGATCGTCGCTGCCTACTTAAGCCATCACATCGAGGGAATTCGGTGCAGTCAGCGGCACACCGTTTTGCTGTGACTGAACCCTGTCTTATCGTTTGACAGGTGAGTTTAAGATCTTTACGCCTGCGTCTTCATTATCTCCGCCGCTGACTGCACCAAAATGTCTACTGTTTGTGTAGTATGCTCTAAGTCTCTGCCCCCAGATGGGAAAGTTCTAACTTGTTCTATTTGCTGTGCTGCTTTTCATATTGGGAAAAATTGTTCGACGGTCACTGAAGGTACATTCAACAAAATGTCTACGGTGAAGCGCGAAACTTGGCTTTGCCAAGCTTGCAAAATGCCTACCGGCAGACAGGATGTCCTTGACGCCAGCCGGGTGATGCTTCACTCGCGCAGCAGTTCACGGCGGTCAATAAGAAGCTGGATCAGCTAAGAACAACTGTCGAGTTGCTAGCAGGGAAAGTGGAGGAGCTGCTGGCCTTCAAGGCCACAGGTGAAAAAGTCGCTGAAACTGTTGTCGAAATTCAGAGCTCAATCGACTTCCTGTCTGCTAAGTATGACACCGTTCTTACCACCATGGCGACCAGCCAGGCTGTGGTGGCTGAGGTGCGCGCACAGACGGAGTCCCTGTCTGCGACGGTGTTATCCCAGGCCGAACAAATTGACCATTTGAACGATGAAGTAAACAGATTAGAGCAGTACAGCCGGAGATGTAATTTTGAAATCCATGGCCTTCCAAGGACGCCTAACGAAGATTTGACAACTGCGATGCGGGAGCTAGTCAGGGTACTGGGCATTTCTGAATTTCAAATAGCGGATATTTCTGCTGTTCATCGGCTACCCGCAAGGGGTGACTCGACCCCACCCATTATTATACAAATGGCTAATGTCTTTGCTAAAGAAAAATGGCTCAAGGCACGAGGGCACTTACCGAGACTAGCCATGGAGCAGAAGCTTCCCCGGCTGTACTTCAATGACAATCTCTCGAAAGCTAATCGTGAACTTTTCCGTCTGGCCCGCATAAAAGGCAAGGAAAAGAATTACAAATTTGTCTGGTCACGAGATAGCAAGATACTGGCTAAGAGGTCTGAAGATTCGCCTCTCATTCGTATACAGAAAGGTGTCCGACCTCGATAGGATTGTCTAAGCATGGATCCTGGTTCCTTTTCTACTTGTGGGTCATTCCATGAACTTCATGATTTCTTTACTAGATCTAAAGGAAATGCTTTCCGGGCAACCCACATTAACATTCGCAGTATTCGAAAATACTGGGACCTTTTTATTTCTTTGACCTCGCCTTTCCACGGTTTTTTTTATGTTTTTGTACTTACGGAGGTGAATGTTCATTCTGATTGCATTGCAAGGTTTTCAATTCCTAGTTATCAGTTGTACTCTTTTACACGCCCGACGGGAAAGGGTGGGGGTGTGGCAGTTTTTGTAAGAGACGTATGGTCTGTGCATGAGCTCAAATTTTCATTTCAACAAGCGGAAACGGTGGCTTTACGGTTATGCACAGCTAATACGTCGATATTATTACTCTCTGTCTATCGGCCCCCATGTTGTAACGGACGCTTGTTTTTAGAAGAGCTCGATTCCGCGTTGTCTTCCCTTTCCAGCGAACATTCTATATGTATGATCGGGGATATCAACATTGACGTACTCCGACCTACTCTGGCGCTAGTCGGAAATTACCTCGACGTATTGGCCAAGTGGGGCTTAGATTACGTCATTCGTGAAGTTACCCGAGAGGAGTTTTTATCTGGTCAGCTGACTAAATCTTGTATTGATCATATAAACATAAGGCACCACAATTTAATTGCACAGTCAGCAATTGTTGAACAAAAACTCGCAGATCACTGCTTTGTTTGTTGTTCCTTAACGTTGGTATCTAACACGACGGTTCCGGTGAATTATGAGAGCGAAATGCTTATTGTCGACCCAAGATTATTCCATCAGCTAGTCGAGGAATATGATTGGAATGCTTTCCTATTTAATGTATCTCCCAATGAGTGTTATGAGGAATTTGTCATTCAACTTAATTGTTTCAGGCAAAAGGCATCACGTCGTGTGAAAATCAAGCAGCGCAACCTAAACCACAAGTGGATGTCTCCGGAAATCTTGGCCGCAATTAAAGAAAGAGAGCTGGTATGGGCTCAGGCAAAACGTTCCCCGAAATGTGATACGTTACAACTTGAATACAAGCTTAGTAGAAATAAAGTAAATGCCATGATTCGTCGCGCTAAGCGTCTACATCTCCGGAATAAATTTAAAGAAGCCCGAGCAGACCCTAGGAAGACTTGGTCGCTAATCAACGATTTTAGAGGCTTAAATACAACGGCTTCAAATCGTAACAACAACCGCGCCCTTTGTTCTTCAATGGGGCAGGGCGCCGTGGATGCTTTAAATAATTTCTTTTCTAGTGTTTCGGGAATCGCGAGAAAACCCCCAAATTCGTGTACTTTGCGCAACAGCACTGTAGAATCTGCTTATCTACCTTACTTCGATGAAGACAACCTTAAGACCATTCTTTTTAGTCTAAAATGCAAGTCACCTGGTATTGACGGCATTTCAGCCAACGAACTAAGAAGGTCGTTTGATAAGCTTAAATCAGTCTTGCTTACGATTTTAAACGGCATACTTTATAATGGTGTAATCCCTCTAAAGTTGAAAACAGCGATAGTTATACCGCTTTTCAAGACGGGAAAGCGTGATCAAGTAGAAAATTATCGCCCAATTTCAATCTTGCCTTGTATTTCGCAAATATTAGAGAAGCACTTATGCCTGATCATGACAGGTTTTTTAGATTTGCATGATACTTTATCTCCCACCCAGTATGGCTTTGTGCAAGGTCGTGGCACTCAAACTTTGCTGGAAGATCTCTCCGATTTGCTTAACTTATCGTT
Source organism: Ixodes persulcatus (assembly GCA_013358835.2). Classification (NCBI taxonomy): domain Eukaryota; kingdom Metazoa; phylum Arthropoda; class Arachnida; order Ixodida; family Ixodidae; genus Ixodes; species Ixodes persulcatus. Next base: position 197,281 of record JABSTQ010011430.1, on the reverse strand, counting down.
TGAGCGAAACCAGGTTGCGTGTGCTCTATTCTTAGACGTCAGCAAGGCATTCGATAGCGTGAGTCACCGTCTGTTATTAGATAAATTGTCAATGTTGGGTTTTCGTGGCTCCTTTTTATCGTTGCTAGAAGATTTCTTGCGTGACAGGCGCCAATGTGTGTCTATTGATCAAATTCGAAGTAATTTTTCTATAATCAGGTCCGGCGTCCCCCAGGGTTCTATACTTAGTCCTTTATTATTTAACATCTATGTAAACGATCTTTCCAGTAATGTACAGACTTCCTTGTTCCAGTATGCAGATGATACTCTCATTGTGGCCTGCGCACCTAAATACTTACAAGCGATCACTATGTTACAAAATGCTGCAACTCAAACAATGGATTGGTTTGCGGCCAATTTAATTTCAGTCAATGCGTCCAAAACGCAACTCATCTGTTTCCATAACCCATTGAAAAGGATTAACGTTTCTTATTCGTTTGTTCTACATACGTCCAAGTGTTCCAATTGTGTGTGCACACACTTGACCTATTCGTCCTCGGTGAAATATCTCGGATTGGTTTTTGACAGGGACCTGGCTTGGAATTCTCAGCTTGCGCAAGTTTGTAGGAAACTTCGTTCCTTGTCTTGTGTGATGTTTAACATAAGATACTTCATGCCTTTTTCAGTTCGCAAGCTAGTCTTACATGCTTTGGGTTACAATATTCTACGTTATGGTATCACTGTTTATGGTCATTGTGCGGCCCGTTGGAAACTCAGAATCAACTCAATTTTGCGGTCCTTGTTAAAATCCATTTCTTACGATCGCTGCCTTGATAACGATAGTGATGTGTTTAAAGAATTGTGTTTGCCTGATTTTTACTCCCTCTTCAGGGATACTGTGGTTTTTCGACATTTCTGGGATAGTTCGTATAAGATCCATTATACTCCTGTACGTTGCCTAAGGCCCAAGGATCGGCTTTTGACTACTCGATGCTTTACAAGGTATGGAGAGCGGATCCGTGATTATTACGTTGCCTCTTGTTTTAACAAACTTCCTGCGAGTGTTTTTAATGCCACAACAAAATACAAACTGAGGAATGCTCTCAGGAGCCTCCGTAGATAACGTCCTTTATTTTGAACTTGTAACTACAGGTGATTCTTTTTATTGTTTCTTTTTTTTTTCCTTCTTCCTTCTCTTTTTGTTTTCTGATGATATTTTTTTTATGTTTTGTCGCTGCCTGCCAGGCACTACCATACAAGCCCTTTGTGGCTTTGGTAGGCCTGATTGCTGTTCTTTTTTCATGTTTCCATGCAATAAAGTATTTTATTGTATTGTATTGTAATTGATACGTCACCACGAAGACCCCACGGTGCTTGAACGCAACACCGATCCCCAAAGACTTCGCCGCGACATGTCGTAGATCGCTGTGACTGCACCTCTTTTTAAATTAATTTTTCAAAAAAAAAAAAAGAGCCAGAAAACAATTGTATTTATTATTCGTTATCACATGCTTTTTATACAAGTGAAAATATTTCAGTTGTCACTTGGTTTTTATCAAGCCCTAACAAACGTGTAGAATAGTAAATTAATTTTAATCTGTCATTAGTCTGCTTTATTTGGAGTAGGAAGGGGTGGAGGGGAAGCGGCAACCCACAATTAAGACACTAGAAGAACGCGTTTGCTATATTCAACAAAAAATGACGTTATTTATTTTAATTTTCACGACAAAGACGTGAGCATGATAGAAATATGGCATGAACTTGACTTGGCGTTTTTGGCATTTGCGCGAATCATAGGCTTACCCTTTTGATGATGACGGCTCCCTGGGTGACGTGGATGAAATAGCCAACTAACATTCCAACCAGGAATGGCCCGATGCGACAATAGGGCTTGATGTAGACGTCCCTCATGTAGTCGTTCATTTTTTCAATGGGCCTAGAACAAACAAATTGCGTCACTCAGTCTGAATCTAACCTGCTGAACTCGTTTATTTAATTCGATAGTTAAGATAACACAGGGTCCTATATTTCCCAACGCTAGCGTACCGTAACCATATGGAGCATTTTTCCGAAGCATTTCTAGCGTCAATGCCGAGCAGTGTTTACGTACTTGCAAATGCCTTCGCTGCTCTATAATCACAAACAAAAATGAGATCGATTGAAGGACTTTCATTTGGTTTGCATTTAGCGCTGGCTTTGTGTCTCCGATAACTCTTCGTCTTCTCGTTAGCCTCAGGCGTGTACGAGCATTTAAAACACGGCTAAAGTAAACACCCAAGTGAAAAACCTTATATGTATAAGACATTTCTCGGTCAAATAAACGCATATGATCAAATAGGATCATTTAAGAACATAAAATAACCTCATACTAAATATAAGATGTATATAATATTATAAAAAAGAGTCTAGAAACTTCTTGTGCAATTTTATATTGTTCTTATAAGGTTCTTGTGGAATTTTATGTCATCTTATTTGATCATATTAGTTTATTGGACAAAGACATTTCTTATATCTATGAGATTTTTCACTAGGGCAAGCGCATGCTGGAGGCAGACCATTTATACTCCGTGTCAAGAAAACTATGCAGTACAGCCAAAGCTACAGTGGAGAGAGTGTACCCCGACATGTTCAGGAGGAGGGAAAGGAGGAACGGGGAATCCCAGCTCTTCTCTCCCGTTCCTCCTTTCCCCCTTCTTGAACAAGTTGGGGTACGCTCACTCTCCTGCAGCTTTGGCTGTACTGCACTGTTTTAGTGAGACGGAGGATAGACAAGGCGCCCTGCCCTCTTCATCCAGTAGGTCACTATTCATCAATAAAACGCTGGGCAGCCGTAGATGATAGCCATGTCCCCATATCGGCGTCTATAGGCACCAATGATTTCGCAATGTTTTTCTGTACGGGCCGAAAGTTCGAATTCCTGGGTTTATCCACACAATGTTAACTGTAGCGTAATTTGAGTTGTGCCAATGAAAGGTCTGCCGCATTTAAGCTCTCTTTTTTTTGTGCCTGGGAATTTTTGCCTTTTTTTCCCCTCTGGCATATTTTTATTTTCCCCACAATTAGCCTCATGAATATTTACTTTTTTTAAGCTTTTTGTAGTGTCATTTTTGTGAGTAGTAACTTTTCGTGTCATTCCTCAAGTACGGCAAGAAAATTCATTTTAATTCTATGTTCATCTTCTTTCATCTTTTTTGTGTTAGCGGGATCGTGTTCTTGGCTCAAACAATCATAGGTGCAGAGCGAGTCCCTAATGAATAGAACCATACCGACAGGGGAATTTATTTTCTATATAAATAAGCATTCACTCATTGTTAACCTAACATGTGGAGGTTTGTTCCTTTCTTTTAATCACGACTGCGTCCAATATTTGTTTTAGGGGCGAAGCTCCTTAGGGGCTAGCCATGTCCGTATGTTCGTCCACCGTAGGCCGGCGTCGGGTGCTCGTGCTTCTGCTCGTGAGATCACGTGCTCACGAGCACGTGCTCACGTGCTCGTGTAGGGCAAAAAAAAATGGACAAAAAGATAAAAAAAAAATTTATCAAAAAAGAAAAAGAAGAAAAAAAGAGTAGGGGGTTCTGAGATGCCATCCCATCTGTCTGCTTAAAAAAAGAAAAAGAAGAAAACCACACATTCTCCTACAGCCATGAATGAAAAGGACCGAAAAGCTCGGCATGCAGCGCCTCAGCGTCTACGTAGACAGCAAGCTGCTCCGGAGACCAGGGCGCGAGAAGCTGCTGCACAGCGTCAAAAACGCCAAGCGGACCCGGAGTTGAGAGCTCGGGAAGCGGCGGCAAAGCGTCAACGCCGACAGCCAGTATCGTCAGCACCACCCGAGCTTCGCCCCAATCAACATCATTCACCACGTGGAGATGCGGCCATTTTTCGATAACGCACTGGAAGTTGAATAAGGTACACTGTTCGTCTCACCAAACAAAAATCTGCATGTGAGTGTGTGTGTGTGTGGGGGGGGGGGAGGGAGGCGGTAGTAGCTAATTGTTGGTCACCCGCGGTACACCTCCGGCACTAGCGCGCATGAGCAGTAGAGAAACGAGCACATGCCCGAGCGATGCCGGTCCTATACAAGTAGCGTACTTGAAGGTTGGTAAATTCCCTAGTTTATTTCACCCTTTCCACAAAAAACAATAAAAGTCGTTTCTTTAAAACAAAATCTTTCCAAATTTAACATTATAAGGAGCCAAATACCAAGCCATTGTCAGCGTTTTCTCTGATAAGAATAATAAAAACCAAACAGTCAAGTTAAGTGTGTGGGAGCTACTCCGCCTGAAACCTCCCCGCAGATAATGCTTTTTTTCACAGTGACAGTTCAGAAAACCTTTTTACTTTGTGCATTCAACAGTTTCAACAGGAATGAATGTTGGTGATTTATCAGCTTACACGATGACACTTATGTACGGGAAGGCAGGGTAATCGTTGAGGGCCGTAAGGACAGCGGTGGTCGCCACTGAGGCCAGGAGAAGTACAGAAGCCAGTCCTACTGCCCATCGCGGTCTCCTGAAAAACACAATACAAGAGAGATGGTAAATATTTTGTTCTAAGATACTACACAGTAATTGCGGTGATAGTAGTGGCATAAAGGGTATGGTATTTTTTAATTATTCAACTTGTTCGAAATGGGGTGTGGTACATTCAACGGTAGATTAACTACTATCATTTGATGTTGTTTGCCCTTTGTTGGCTTAAAATACATTAGCCTTTAAGCGAACAGGTAAGCTATATATTGTATATAACAACAAAGTAAAAACAATAGTTTGCTGTGGACACTGTGCTCGACTATCTTATAAAAAATTGTTTTTTTTAAGAAGAAAACAATCTTGTCTATGAAGGTACTATTGTGAGTCATAATGTTCCAAATGCCAAGTTTCCCTTTCAGCAACCACTAATAATTAAAAAAAAAAAACACTTGTTGTAAGTCTCTTCGTAAATAATGATAAATTTAGAAAACTTTGCAAGGCATTACAATCTATGCTAGGAGAAGGTTGCCTAATCCTTGTCTGAATGATTCAATATTCCGCGGTGTCAAAACGTCAGGTCACCCAGTTTTTGGTAGAAAGGGCTGGCCCTATATTGCTCTCGGCGAAACCTACCCTCCTTTCTACTCCTCCTCCAAGAGTGGCATCGCGCATTACAAACAACAGACATGACAAGTTGGTCCGCCATTTTTCTCCCCATCGCGGGCTCGCTGTGTATAGTCTGCAGGGTTTCTATAGTGACAGAACATTTTAGTAGCCTCAAGAAGATGAAATCCCAACTGTTGTATCTCTGGGAACTATCGCAATAGCGCCGAATTGATAAATCCGGCGTCTGTACACGAGACCAGAAAATTCTCTTCAGTTTCAGATGGTATCGGAAATGGAGAATTTAAGCGTTCCTTGACGTCAATTTGATTTACATGTCGTCCCAGTGATGTATTTGACAAGGGGAAATAATTGTCTCCGCAGTTTCCAAATATCTGATCTGTGCTAAAACAGATACAGGCACAAAGATCGTCATATGCTTGATGATTTATAAGACATATAAAATAACCCAGGTAGCACCAAGTTCTGGGCCAAAATTTGACTTTTGTGTGGGAGTATAGGGCATTAAAAAGCCCGAAAAGCCAAAGTAGAGCCAAACCTGACCTTCTTTGGCAATACTCTGGGTATTTTGGCCCTAACTCGCCAAACAAGTGCCAAATTTAGGCTTCACTGCCTGGTAGTTCGGCTGTCATCTGGCATATTTGGGCCTAAATCGCCTAACACTGCCCGGCAGTTCGGCTGATATTTGGAATTTTTGCGCCTAAATTGCCAAACAAATGCCAAAGTTAGGCTTCACTTTTTGATAGTTCGGCTGTCATCTGGCACCTTTGGGCCAAAATCGCCACAGATGTGCCAGAGTTAGGCTTACTTCCCTGTAGTTCGGCTGAGATCTGGCACTTTTGGGGCAAAATCGCCAAACAATTGCCAAAGTTAGGCTTCATTTCCTGATAGTTCGGCTCTCATCTGGCATCTTTGGGCCAAAACCAGAGAAAAGCCAAACTTTGGCACGTCCCAAATACCGAAATTAGGCGTTGCTCTGGCAGTTATGGCTCAAGTATGGCACCAGCTTTGGCGCTCCTCTGTCGGACCAGAGAAACGCCAAACCTTGGCATGCCCCGAATTCCCAGTTTAGGATTTACTATGGCAGTTATGGCTCAAGTATGGCACCAACTTTGGCACTCCTCTGGCGTACCAGAGAAGAGCCAAACTTTGGCATGCCCTAGGATTGCCCAACTAAGGCTATAGTTAGGCACCGTACTTTGGCACTGATGAGTGCCATGGTGCAAAAACCGAACTGCGCCAAAGTTAGGCCCTTATGTTTGCCAGACCTTTGCCCAAGTTGGGCATTCCTCTGGCGTGCTACCTGGGAACCCTTCGTTTTTACTATCTCTGTCTAGAGCAGCAAGCTTAGCTCTTGTTTTGGGGGGGGGGGGGGGGGGGGGGGGTAGTGCCTCGCAATGTGTACTTTGCCTGTGGCAGGAAATCAGGGCTCTACCGCAAGCAACGTGTTGCCCTTTGGTACATGCGAAATGGTATCCTAATGACTTAATTCTAGCAACAGGGCATGGCGCTTGAAGCTCAAGCTATAGACCACTATTTTTTACATTTTAGCTCGCGGCCATATTTTGCCGATTGGGGCACCGCCCTGCTGGCATTTCGCGTTGACTTCGGTTTAGTAAACATTTCACTGTTCTCGCTGGCGTTAACACGGTGTTAAAACCGCACACAACAAAAAGACAAACGGCACGCCGAAAGAAATCATGCAGGCTATGCGCACTGCGGCGTACCACCGCGATTTTCGGATTCCCCTGCGCCACAAGCGTCGCCCCGTGTCGAGAGAAGAGCGCCGCTCGTGTCTGCCAGCTAGCCCCCCAAACAATCTGGGCCCGTTTTCTCGAACGCGAACCGCGGGTTAAAGTTAACTATTGTCCCTAGAAGGGGGAATTCTAGGTCACGTGACTGGGTGAGCAGGGGCGCCGAGGGGGGAGCAGTACCTATAAGCAAAATGGCCGCGACGTCGCTTAATGAGGGCTAATAGTTCTGCTTGGTTCTGCTGAACATTCCTTTCGATCCGGCTGTTATATTAATGACGCACCATCAACTTATTAGCACGTCAAGCAAAGCTGTAGTCCAGAGGGACTACTAAACTAACCGACGGAAGCATTCCGCGAACGCATCACTCTTCAGCTGTTCGGGATCCAAGACATATGACGGTACATAAGCCTTGCAGGTGTTTTTATGGTGAGTAAAAAAATGTTTTGCGAACAAGTGTTGGTATATATTTATACTAACACGTTTAATTTGTTACACTATGCACGCCAACTCGTGAGCAGTGATTACTTTGCGGAGAAAGGGGGTTATTCCTCGATAAAGTCTTCGATCTGGGTGAACAGCTGGGACATTGTACTGTTTTTTGTTCGCAGTGCGCCGAAGTTTCTACATATCCCCGGTGGCCAGCAATCCAACGGTGACGAGAATCTTAGCTTGTGGAGACTCAAGAACAGACAACCGTTTCGCTGGTGTCCACACCCGTTCTAACCCGCGCTCGTCCTGAGCGCGCGCTAGCTTCACCCGCCTCACGAGTCATCTTTATTCTCTTCCTTTTAAATCCCCTCAAGTTTTACGCTGAAGCAGTGTCGCTGCGTCTGGTTCTGACCGCGACGGTCGGTCGATGCATCCATCAATGGGAAAGGTACAAGCGCGGTATACGAATCAACCTTGCCGATGTCATCTGCAGAAGTCGCAGAAACGAGAAATAAACAAATCGTTTCCGTTATTAAAGTACAAATAGGTCCGCAAATCACTTTGTTAGTAAGTCCGCAGTCGGTCGGTGGGCTAATCGGTGGATCGGTTGGGCAAACAGAAGAGGGGCAAACGGATCGCAGAAACGTGCGTCGCAAGGAACAAAAATGAGCCTACAGCACCGGCGTTGCCAGACTGGAAGGCACACGAGAAGCTATGCGTTGTTTATGGCGAAACATATTGAAGGAAATGTTTCTTACATTTTCGAATATTCGTCGACAAACCCTAGCATAGTAGCTAAAATTTCTTCGTACCATCTGAAGCAAATAAATTGGTCTTCAAGTACAACATTACTATATATATTTTGACTTAAAATACCATACTAGATCGATAACAACCAGCGGAAAAAGAGGATAAACAAAATAACTGGCTTGTTTCACCGATAGATGACGCATCTTACTGCCCAATCAAAAATAATTATTGTTGTACTATATCCAGCCGTTTTTTACAGTACCTAGGTACTTTTCCCTTCCTAGGCACCGTGGTTTACCAAAATGGGTTTACCATCGCTTCGAGAAAACCGGCCCTGGTTATACAGTAATCACATGTGCCACTTTTTCGCCATCCCTCGCCCAAGATTTTCTTCGGCAAGGACCCTTCGCCGCACACGTTGTTTAAGTGAGGGGAAGCCAACCTGGCACTATTCATTAGTCTTACCTGTAGAGTAGGTATATGATGATTGGCGAGATAAGATAGAATTGGAAATCTACTGCAGAAAACCAGGTGTGGTTCAAACACTGAAACAAACAGAAAATCAATGATTACGTCACCTGGTTACTTAGCAGGCCTACCATGCAAGTTTGGATATGTGACTGCTTACGATAAAATCTATAAGGTATGCGGCAAGCAAATTCGCCTGCTCCCCGCGCACGTCGTGTGTTCTTTTACCAACCAATTGAATCCACGTGCGTTTGTTTCCCCCTCCCCCCCCCCTTCCCCTCAACCAATGACGGCGTGATCTTGGCTACTTCGTCATCGCGCGTTCTCTAGGAGTTATCTATGTTGCCGTTTGGTTGACGGGCACCTCTTTGCGTTGCGATGCGCCAAGGACACATTTTAGAAGACTTGCTTGCCGCACAATAGTTTTATATTAAAAGGATTTCCTTCTTTTAGTTTCTAAGGGATTATTGCGGTGTGATAAAAACAATGTATTTTTAAATAACAATTCAATATGATGATATACACTGGTGTCTGCCGTCACCCTTGTGCGAAAAAAACGAACATCGGGAAAACACTTCAAGTATGTCTTGTACGCTGTCAGTGAGACTGCAGCCAACGATATCGGAGCTGGGTACTGAGCTCGGTACGAATCGAACCCTACGCACCATCTGCGGTGTGTGAATGAAGTTCTGCAGGTAAACGAGGTTGATCCACCAGTTTGCCTTGCACGTCTCGTCGTAAGTCGAGATTGTTTCCCTCCACCGTGGCCCGTCTCCGCAATAAGGGAGCAGCGTGGCGCAGACTGCGACTACGATCATCATCAGTGGAGTCATCCTGTCGAGAGAGTGAGAGAAGTAGCACAAAAAAGATGAAAAACAAATAAAAATGACGAAGTTGAAAGTGAGCAGGTTGGTTGCAATTGCACGTTGCTGAGAATATAAAGGCAAGGACGGACAAAACTACACATCGATTATATAAAAAATCTGATCTTCGTCGTTGTGTTTATAAAACAATTGGTCAGACGCGTTTTGTTTTGACATTATCTATTTATAACTCCCTGTCTATCCATATGTATATATTTTTAAACAGCACAACATAGCGCGGAAGCCAACAGAATCTGGCAGCAAGGACTTAAAAAAATTGCGGTGGCTAAGCTCGGCTATGCCAGGATATACGTAGCGTGAGCTTAAGCGCACAAAATGAGAGGCGCTATCAAGCGGCTCCGGTGCAGCGTCAGACTTGGCTACTGCGCAACGGAGGCGCACAGCTGGGCACGCCGCGGCGCCAGTGCGTCTGCCGCGGCTATGACGTCACTCCTCTGGAATGCGCAGACCGGCGAAGCGGGCGCGGCGGCGGCGGCTCCGGCGCGCCAGCAGTGCGCCGTGTGACGTGACTGCTCCTCGCGCATGCGCAGCACGGAGCACGGTTCATTATGCGAGCCACGCGAAACTGCTCAACCTCAGCCAGTGTAGCTCACGCTACAAAACGAACCTGCTGTTAAGCCTCTCAACAGCAGCCAATTTGCCACAAACAGACCTAGCTACAACGTTGGCTTCACCAGGAATAAAATGATTGGCCACAAGCTGAGGCTGTTTGTGAAATATCTTTAATTTTATTGTTTGCCAGAGGGTCTCTCTTCGAGGTGTGTATTCTCTTGATCTGTAAATTTATAAACGTATCTTCATAAAATTCCCGGTCCCGTCAAGTATTTAGTCTATCGGTGGCATTATAACGTTTCTCTCATTCCATTAGCAATGTTCATTCGTCTGGACATTTTGATTATATTCACATCTGTACATATTTACAGCTGTGCGCATATAACGTGGGCTTTAATAGACGACTAAATGTGTAGAATCATTATGAGAGAAGTAAGACGACCATTCAGGCTGTACATTCCTCAAAATACACATCTAACTATTTCAAATGGTCTTGCTAAAAGCTTACCATAAAATTATCCTACTTCACAAATCAAAATAAGGCCGATTATTTCAATTATACGTCAATCTCCTAATATTGCATTAGAGAACATAAAGAGTGAGTGTAAAAACCTAATATTTTAAGTAGTGCTATATCGTGCGCAGGCACATTAAGCCTGCACACGTGTTCTTTCTAGACTTGCTCTAATCAGCGTTTTTCAAGGTGTCAAAAGTGTAAAGCCTCCACCTTTTTTTTTTTTCCTCTGAGAGAGGTAGCTCGGCACACAACGAAAACGTTTACATATTGCGAATATTTGCGCAGCGAAATGACAATCTGCCTTTGACATTTGGCGGTAATGGATTAACGTCGTAAAAGGGAAATGGAGCCGCTGCAGTCGCCTGGAGTATTGAAAGTGTATCGCACGAAAATGGGGATCACGCGGCCACACGTAGGTAAAATCACGACCTTCTCTATACTTACGACCACGTCACACGCGAGTGCCACAGCTCCCGCCTAGAGACTGTACTTCTTTGCATTCCTACCGAGAGGTGGCCGTGCATCTCAGCTCTTCCGCTCGTGGTCCTGGTTCTGCTTTGCGTGAGGGCGTCCTCAGCTCACGTTTATTCAAAGCGCGAGTGGCGTTCCCGTGAGCTGTAAGCATTTTCTAGAATAGCATGTAATTCATTTATGACATCAATTGTGTCCGACTGATATAAACGAACATCTACAAGTTAACTGCGGTGATTTACTCTTGCGTACCGTTTTGTAGATCATAACGGGGAAAAGCAATGTGTGCGTTAGCTTCCACGAATTACCCGCCACAGCGATCCTTGACGAATATATCAAAGCCATTAATCGGAAAGGTTATTATCTTACCATTGTTTTTATTTACCCAAGCCTGGGGCGAGAAACCTAGAAAACATCAAACGTAGAAGAGAAAACAAAATTGCGCGAAGATCACACGACGTGATACGTTTAGACAGCGACAGCAAGGTCATGATGTGTTTTCCAGCTAAATTTAGCGTGGAAACGGAATTTGTGCATACGTCACGTGACATCAAGTTTTTCGCTAAATTTAGCGAGGAACCAAAATTCGTTACATAAATGTTCCCGCAAATTTAGCGGGGAAACTGAATCGGTTCATAAGTCACTTGACGTCCATTTTTACGCTGAATTTAGCGGATGAACAATAAGTGAATAGGTCAAGTGACGTAACTTTTTTCTGGTAAATTTAGCAGAAAACCTGGATTTGTTTGTAGGTCCCATGACGTTTTGTCACATGATATCAATTTTCCCGCCAAATCTAGGGGGTAACTGAACTGGTGCAAAGGTCACGTGACGTTAATTGTCGGTCTAAATTTAGCGGGGAAACTGAATTCCTTTACGCTCACGCCGTCACGAAATCGAGGGACCGGCCACGAAAGGCGCGTTCACACTGGCAAGTCACAACTGCCGCGTGCCAAATTTAGTCGCAAAAGCAACAGTCGCAAGTCGCGAAATGGACAGGTTTTCAGCCATCGCTTCAAGACCGAATTTTGTGGCCCGTCACCAACGTTACTAAAACACTCAGTTGGGAAACTCGCCGTCGAAACCTGGGCCGCTGGCGTCCACCGAGACCGAGCTAAATATGACAACTGCGCCACTCTTTATCATGTGTCTTTACTGTGGTCACCTTGAGCTTTTAGGAAGCCTGTTTTTGCATAAAAACAAACGGAAAAGACTCTTTTTGTATGAAATTTATTGGAGTTTAGTACAAAATGAAGGGCGCGGGATGTTTTTAAAATCTTTAGTTTGCAAGGTTTTGCGGCACAATTAATATTGTTTTTATACAACCATGCCTCACCGGTGCTTTCAGGTAGCGCGTCCCGACCTAGGTGCATTTTAACTTCAGTAGTAAGACGCGGCGCGTCCGCTGGGGGGACAGGGGTGGCGCTCTTCCACTGTATTGTTTCGGCACCAAAATGGCCGATTAAAGCCAAAATAGAAGTGACGTGCGGTTCCTCGAGTGGCCGCTGCGGGAGAAATGGCGGCGTTGTGTTCGCCATTAGCTCGGTGCTCGAGGACAAATCGGGGCCACTTTTTAAGAGCAGTCTCTATGGCAGTTTCCCAACTGAGTGGTTTAATAGCGTTGCCCGTCACCGAATCGTGCGGCTGCAGTGGCGCTCGATTCAGTGGCGCCTCGGTAGTGACGGTAATCAGTGGCGCCTCGGTAGTGACGGTAGGTGTGCTTCGCGTTTGTTTACATCCGGCACGCCGAACTTCTGTTTGAGAAGCAGCAACCGAGATGTCCCTTCAGCGCCTCGGTTCGCAATAGCGGCCGTGGATACAGAGCCACGGAGGTCTCTGCGGCGGCTCTGGTCAGCGCTATTAAAGAATACCCAGTGCTTTATAAACGCAGCACCCCGTTGGGAACGTGCGACCGAAAAAGAACTCGGCCTGTCAGCAAATCCGTGCCGTCTTGACAGGTGCGTATTGCGACCCGGTAGCTGGAGCGAGTGCATGCCGATGTAGCGACTGTGCTTCTTCGAACGGTTCCGAAAGACCCAAGTCAACATAACGAGTTTTTTTTTTTCATATGTCAACGACGACGCGTGTGTAGCTGTGAGACACAAAAATGAAAAAGCAGCGAAACGCGAACCCGTGATGTTTGTGGGTGCACTGAATCGACGGCGGCTTCCGAGAAGCGACTCGCCGGTCGCCCGCAGTGTGAACGTCGGTGGTCGCTTGTCGCGTGTCGCTGGTCGCTCGCGCGACTCTCGCTAGCCGCCAGAGTGGACGCGCCTTGGCACTGTAAAAAATGGCACTGACCTTCACCTTCAAAGTACCTAAAATGCATGAAGTGCATTATAGGGAATTAATGAGTGAATCGGTGTGTCACGTGAAGTGTATTCTCCCTCTAAATATAGCGGAGACCGAATTGTTGTACAGGTCACGTGACTTCAGGTCATGTACCGTCAATTTACACCGCTAAATTTATCGGGGAAACGGAATTGGTGTCTAGGTCACAAGATGTGAATTTTCCCGATAAATTTAGCTGGTAACTGAATTGGTGTATGCTTCAGATTACTTCAATTTCCTGCAAAAGTTCGCGGGGAAAGTGAATTAATGTTTTGTTCATAAGACCTAAATTTTCCCTCTAAATTTAGCGTGGAATCTGAGTAGACGTATAGGTTACGTGCCGCCAATTTCCGCAAGGTCTAGAGGTCAAGTGACGCCACTTTCCCGCCAAATTTAGCGGAGAAACTGGATTGGTGTAATGGTCACGTGACGTCAATATTTCCGCTGAATTTAGTGGGAAAACTGAATTGGTCTTTATGTCCCGTGAAGTCAGGTCGCGTGACACCAATTTTCCCGCTAAATTTAGCTGAGAAACTGTATTCGTGTATAGGTCTCGTGGTGTCTAAGTTTCCCTGCTACCCTTAGCGGGAAATGCACGCACGGACGGCCGGAAAGATGGAAAACAATTTGGGATTGGGGGTAGCGTGAAAGAGCATTTCATGCTTTTAAAAAAAGTTGACAGGTGGACAAATATTTATTTTTTGTTTCTTAAAGGTTGCATTGAGAGTAGTGTCCTTCACTACATGAATTCGTGTTAGATAATTAGGCGACTTAAAACTTATCATATATAACTAGGGACCGCGCCGGGCGCGCACAGGTCCATCACCCCAAGTAATTCTAGCGCGCCTTGAACAGCTGAGTAATGTCACCATCTGGTAAAACGGCGCGAACATATATCGGTCGCCTCCGGGGACAGCACATTCCCACCAGGTGCGCTCCGGGTGACGCGGTTATAAGTATAGATGAAGTCGTGGGTAAAATAATCCTTCATATCGAAACCAAAAATGGAAAATATTGCCACGCGAGCTTCTGGGTCAGAGATGTTTGATAGGCTTCCCCCCGAATTCTCGAAAGGCTTCTCGAACCTTGCATAACCACTTCCCCAAAATATAATTACTTCTATTTTCCCTTGCGATTTGCAAACGGATATGTAACGAACATGGCAAATTTGCTCACGCAACTCAACCCCAATATCTCGCGCATAAGAGGCAAATATAGCCACCGGAGACGAGCGTTTAAAGGCTTCCGCCAGAAATAGCCCCATGACGTCAGAGGAAACTCACAAGGTTTCCTCTGTCTCGTGTGCGCACTGCAAAAAGGCTGTCCCGCTTGTAGCAATAAAAATAAACGCAAAAAAAGCGTGGCCGGGTGTCTGTGGTGCTTCGCTGCAGACTAGGTCAAAATGTGATCACGGTGCTTGTCTTCTATAAATGATCGCGTCTTATTATCCCGAGCAAAACATCGCTCGCTCTCTCCTCCGGAGTATCTTTCGCACGGATATGTTCAGCACGTCACCACCACTGTTAAAGGGGTTAGGGCACAGAAGAAATAAGATGAGATAACTATACTGCTAGATCCATTTTATGTTCCTAAATTTTTGCTAAAATTGTTTTGAAGATGGCGCGATAGTTTCGTACATAAATCAATTTGTATGCGGGACCCTCAGATCCACCATATTCGAGAAGGCCACCATGTTCAGTGGGTCGGTGACGTCATTCGCGCAACGCGAGGCGTCCCATTTCACAAACTCGCAGACTCGGCTATCTCGGCGTCTCGCTCTTCAGCTTCCTCGTTTTTCTACAGCACTTAGAGCACGCGCGTTCAAGATGGTGACGTCTACGTCATCGCTCACTTCGTCAGAGTCTTCGACACTGATCGCAGCAGCGATGAGCGTGATTGTTATCAAGAGATGCTGGAAGTTGTTTGTTTTGATTTCAACCCGCTGGTGACCAACTTCAGCTTTAGCGACGACGTGTGAAATCGTGAAAGACGAACTCGCCGTCATCCGCGATGATCTCACACATGCATGGAGTGTGGAAGATCAAAGGGCAAGGGAGCCAGAGCGATAGTAGTGTTGAAGTAGCCAAGTGAGCCGAGTAGACCGTGGCGAGCGTAGGCGAGCAAAGGGGCGCCTAGATTGAGAAAGCGTTCATTTACACGTCATGATCACGTGGATTACGGGCTTCATTGTTGGATGGATGGATGGATGCTAATGGCTGTAGCCTTTACAACGGGCGGTAGGTTGCGCCACCTAGCCCAAAACCAAAAGTAGTATTCATCCCCTAGCTTTTATAAGCCAATTTGCTCCACTCTGTATTTTCTAACCATCACCACGCGGTGTGTGACTAAGTTGGGCAGCGTCGCCTGGTCGCCAGATGAAAATGATCAACATTTGTGAATTGAATATTGCAATTACTAGAGTTCTAAATATCGCGAAACTTGGTGTATATACTAAGTAGCCTATTGCGGCCAATATGAGCTAAAACGCCACTCCGCGTGGCGCACGTACCATTAGAACCGCCTGTCGCATTTTTCTGCAAGGTGGGATATACCCTGAGGCTTTGACGACTCCCCTCCAGTGCTCGATGCCCCAATCTGCACTTTTTTATCGTCTGCTACCGAGACGGCTGTTCTCAACTGTGGCAGGACTGTCCCGATGGACGCCTGGGTCACCAAGATTTCTCCAGCCTCCCGCACCAATTAGAAAGGGCTCACCAATACAGCTTCGACGAGCTAGCGGTTCTCTAGTCCCTGCTTGCACTATGACGCTTTTCAATTTGTGCATCCCCAGGTCAATCTTCATTTCTGCATGCGTGAAATACGCGATCCTTAGTGGCAACGGCAACGAAAGAGCCAACCGAATCGCAGCTGAGGCAAATGAACTCACCAACAGTACTCTCCACGTGCCGAAGGTCAACGGGGCCAGGCTTCTCATTGCACGTGAGACGCAAAAAAGACACCCAGACCTAGGCGTAGCTGGAGAAACCCCACCACCACCGGTCCCCACCAAACTCGGCCGGCCAGAAGCAGCCCTTCTTCACCGACTCAGAACACGTTCAGCTTTTATGGCCTCTTGGCTTTACCGCATCAAACGCGTGGACAGCCCACACTGTCAGATATGCCAAGTTCCCGAGGATATAGAACATCTCCTTTTTGACTGCCCAATCTTCGACGCTCAGCGTTCTAGACTCCACCTTGAACTTCGTCAGATAGGCGCAGCAAGGCAGAGCCTTTCGCACCTGCTTTTCCCGCCAGGTCCCAGGGGCATCGCAACGAAAACATTCGCGCTGCTCCTGACATTCCTGGAAGACACCGGTCTGGCTGACCATCTTTAATGCTTGGTGTTCCTTCCAGTTTCCAGTACGGCGGGCCCGGCTTGGCGCAAGGCCTGTGACTGTGACGGGTAGCATGACCTTCTGCCATTGAGGTGGCAGACCTGACAGTGCTGGACTAGACACTACTTTATATATTTTGATCAGTGTGTGTCTTGTTTGAACCTTCTTCTCTTTCTTTTTTCCTTCTCTCTCTCTCTCTCTCTCTCTATTTTTCTTCTCCTGCTCAGACCAGGACTGGCAGGCCCCCATTAGAAGGAGCGGCAACACTGTTCCGCTTTTCCTCCCCCCCCCCCTTTCTTGGTTCTAAATATATTTCAACGCTTACACACATAGTCGCTAACGATTTGTTTTATACTATTGGCCTCGTCCAATATTTTTAATGTTTAGATGTTTGACGCATTTCTATCGTCCCTTTCGTAATTTTCGAATACCTTTTTGGGGAATGCAGACACACCCGTGTTTGAGCAACTAAATCGTGGACTGATTATTAAGAGATCATAAGTCGGGCCTCTCCAGAAATTGGTCACAGGACGTTCGCAATAGAGTTATGCTGTGTCATTCATAGAATTTGCGGTTAGGTTAAACGAAAGGATATCACCTAAACATACTGACTAGCAGACGACACGGAAGTGCAATGGTGCGCAACGAGCGCCGGAGTGGAGTGACCTTGGCGTCAGCGTACATCACAGTTTCCCGAAAGACGTGACAGGCGGCTGTGAGAGTACCGCGCGCAACGCGGAGAGGCGTTTCAGTTCATATTGACCGGGGTAGTATATTCCATTTCAAGCATAATATACCAGTTCAGTTTTTATGTCCTAGCCCCTTTAAAGGGGCCCTGCAAGGACTTTTTGACTGGTTTTTAATTTGCACCGAACCTGAGCGCACTGAAAGTAGTAACTTAATGAAATCTTTCTTTTCTCAAATTTCGCTTTATTTTAAAAGTTATAGGGAAATTAGAATTACAAAAACACGCAAAAAATAACCTCCTTCATGGCGTCGTAGGTCCTGGCTTGAGTGGCCGCGAACTAGAGGAGGGGTAGTGAGCTCATCAAGCGCTCACGGCTGCCGCACTCTGTGTCGACGGCTCGAGAGGGCGCCACTAAAGCATGTGTTTGATAGGCTGTATAAAGCGGGCGGCCAGGGCGGCTCGCATTGCATATGCTGCGTGATTAAAGACTAATTCGGCATAAAAACTTCATTGGCCAGAAACGACAGCCAACATGAGGTAAAGATCAGTTCAGAACGGGAGCCACTTCCCGCTGCCATACCGCCAAATGGCCAAATCGCCAGCCGAGCCCCCGCCGAAGGCCTTCGGAACGCTCGGAACCGGTCGGATCCTCGAGCCGGTATACGACGGCAGCGCCGCCGTGTACATCCGGGACCTTTCTACGCTCCGCGTTCGTCGGCGCCTCATCCCACAAGGCCATTCTAGTCTGCGCCGTTTTTTCCGCCGCTTGGTGGCGGGTATGTCGACGGGTCATTTCTTGTTTCCGTACTTTATAAACTGCATTTGTTTCTTTTTTGTTCTAAAATACTGAACAAAAACTACTTTCATACATAGTTGAAACGGTTCGCGACATTTATATTTTGTATCTCGACTAAAATAAGAGCCTTTAGCGGCTCTGACCATTAGTAAGGCCAGGACCAAAGACTTCACATATAGCGCGCTTTCGGCAACGCGGGTCGCCCTCGTAGGTGGAGGAGGTTTCCGCGTCGTCCGGTTAAAAAATGACGCACTGATATTTAGTTACTCTCTCCGTGCCCGCTGGCTTGCCCGAACCCCAAGAGACGTGGAAACCGCAAAAAAGGTAGACGCTTAAATATGATTGCAGGGCCCCTTTAAGGTATCTCCTCTTTCGTTCGCTTCTCCCGTGAGGCGTTGCAACTTCAGCGGCACACCCAGCGAGTGCCCCATCCCGCGACCCGAACATGAGAGCTATATGAAGAGGAGAACAGCATATGTAGCACCTCGCGTTCCCCGCGACCGCACATGCCTGCGATGAGAAGAAAGGGACGTCATGTCTACCTCACACTTCTGGGAATACGTTTTGAAATGTTGTTCGAAATTTTCCCACGGGCAGACATGTCCATGACGCGATACTTGCACTTAGTTGCCTTTTTTGGTCACGAAGTGACGACATATTTACTTTAAGAGCACAGCTCTTAGGCGCCTGTTTCCGGCTTGAGCGGCGTCCAAACGTCGGCGTCACAGTAACCACGCGGTTCATTATGGGAAACGTCCCATAATGACGTCATACGTGACATCACGAGGGTCCCGCGCGTTGCATCATAGGAAACGTTCCATGATGCAAAGCGCGGGTAGGAGGGAGGAGGAGAAGGGGGAGGAGGGTAAAAGGAGGAGGAAAGCGGAAGAGGCAGGAGGAAGGAGGAGGAAGGAGGAGAAGAAGGGCACAAAACAAGAAATAAAGAACGAACAGTTTTATGAGAATTCATTGGGGAGCTCATTGCTGTTTGAATCTAAAAACGGGGGTGCTAAGAACGAAAACATATAGGGATAAATTCGAGAAAATTGACTCTAGGCAACATATGCAACCACTAAAGGGAAACTATAAAACATGTAATTTTAAGGTGCACGGGGCTTCGTCCCACCCTCTTGGTGGGGATGACTACGGATTTGGAGGGGGCACTGGGGATTTTCAGACATTGATGGACGAATAAGTAGGGAAAGAACTGCGGTAACTAAGAGCTAAGAGATTAAAAGATTGGTGGAAAACATCAAGGGAGGGGTAAAAAATACAGACAAAAAATGAGCAATGAAATCACTTTAAAAAGGGAGAGGGTTGTGATTTAACAAAATTTATACGAATTAAAAAAAGGGATGACGAAATGTTAGGCTAGGTGGCGCAAGCTGCCACCCGTTACAAAAGGTATAGCCATTACCATCCATCCATCCATTCATCCATCCATTCAGGAGGGAGGAGGATGGAAGATGAGGAGGAGGGGAGGAGGAGAAGGGGATATGCTAGCTACCCGTTGTGCGGGCAAGTGGTATCACCATTCATAAATCACAGAGAGGCACGTATGAAAATGTGGTGTACTCATTATCTAAGTGGCCATCTACATGAGTATAAGTCTGTGCTGTACCCATCGATCTCTGTGGCACGTCAGACGAAGTTGGTCAATTGTGTGCCGCCAAGGCCGACAACGGCTTGCTCGTGGTAACTCTATATCTTTCGCCTACGGCACTCACCAAATATTTCGTGCAAGACACAAAACAACTTGATACCAGTCATGCAGGAAAACATCCCATTGGCCCCGAGGGACATGCACTCGCTGTTTTGATGTTCCATGACGGGGGAGCACGCTCAAGAGTAATTCTGAGAAAATCAAAAACGCCGAGCACGCTTTGACAGAGCCGAGAGCAAGTATGATGACATCGAGAGAATCACGTGCCTCGTTAAAGTGTTGACTCTAACGCTGTCTCTTTCCCCCGCCTTGCTCCTGCTGTCCTGTTTCCTGGCACCGGTAGAACTTAGACAGAGTGTAGCTTCAAGATGGTAGAACTATATTTCCTTTCTCCGGACAAGCGGTGAGAGAGAATGCCACAATATATATATTTCTCAGATTGTTTAGCACGGTATATCGCAAAATCGAAATATCTCAAGAGAGGAGGAGGAGGAGGATTAAATGAGGGGAGGAGAACAAGCAGGGGAGGAGGGGAGGAGCACGGAAGGAGGAGAGGAAGAAGAGGGGACGAGGAGTGGGTACGAATGAGGTGGAGGTGCATACCCTTTTCCCCGTGCCCTCCGCTCCTACTCCTCAAGAGCTGCTCTCTAATTCGGTATTACAGGGAGTTGTAAACATCTTTCTTTTCTTTTTTTTTTTAAGATAAAACGATTCACGTATGTTCCTTATTTTTTCTGGAGTAACAAAAAACGACATTCAGCTACTTTTGGAGGGTAACGTGTACTACAGAAGTATTCCCAACCTGGTTCTGACCCCAGCTCGCGGCAGTAATTTGAACGACGAGAAGACGCTAGATAGACCACAAAAATGTATCCGTGAGGTTTGTCAGTATCGGCACAGTTGTCCCCAAATGAACGCGTTAGAAGCAAGGAAATTTTGCAGGCGACGAATATTGGAAGCGGCTACTGCTTCATAAAACCGACATATTTAAAGTAACGAAAAAATAACGCGTTAATTTTAAGCAGACGTAACGCATCTCTTTTGAATCGCAGTAACGAGTAACGTACTTATTTACTTTTCTGAGTAACGAGTGGCATGTTAAAGCAACGTGACGTGGTAAACAACAAAAGGCCATCAGGGCATTCAGTTTAAACATCAAATGTTTGATAGTGAAATGTCACCGTTCATAGCGTCTAATATTAAGGGGGGAGGGGGAACACTTGGTAGATTAGAATAGAAACATTCGCTAATTCATTTTTCGACAACATAATAATTTGCGGTTGCCTCCTTACAGTGTCTGCACTAAGGTGGAAGAAGAGAGAGGCATGTCGGAACAAAAGGGGTCGAAATTCCGCTCGGGCTTCTCGCGTCTCCCGGTGGGACACTGTGGGGTTGGGGATTGGCACGCAGGAGTGGCCACGCGCCATGGGGCCTTGAAAACGTGTGCGCAGATAAGAACGGTTGCTCGAGCCCTTGTCATGCTGCGCCATCTCACGGCATTTCTCAGAAATGGGAGGAAACCATGGAGACTCTTGCTTCGTGGAGAGGCGGTGCCGTTCAGACACCTCCATCTTCCTTCATTAAGGTCTGCACCATGACAGGGGTATTTATGGACGCAGGAGCCTTTTTTAGAATGTATGCTATCGGTTCTTTCGCATATAACGTAGGCATAAAATAGAAGGTTAATCGGGCGAGCTTGCTGGATATTATAAAAACATATATTGCACGTATAGTTTTATATTATAACCCCTTATAATACCACTTTGGAATCTAGGTTCCACCGTCAGTGTAGCAGTTTCCTAGCAGGTGTTAATTTATTTAACCCATGTCACCTCAAATCAGTTTGTATATATCTGCTACATTTGTCTAGCATCGAATAACATTGTCCACTCTGCTATATCTTTTAGTATCCTTTCACATTAATTTGTATCATATTTATCAGTGAGCAAACCTCATTTTGGTATTATGCTTAGCTGATGAGATTACAAAAGCAAACATAATAATAGCACGGTTATTCATGTATGCGACATAATTTAATATTTCCTTTCCGCTTTCACACACGGATATTTCGATGGGTAGGCAAAAACACACAAAAAAGGCCAATTCCTTCCAGCTGTCACCTTAAATCAAACCAATAAAAGAAACGTACATACTTTCCTCTTTTAAACTCGCTAAGGCGTATTTGGGAGAAAAATTAAGTAGAAAACGTATGATTATTTTACTAATCTTTGTTTCCACCCCGCATAACAAAAACAATTCTTGCCGCGCACAATATATCGACGCTCTTCTAAGCATCGTAAAAAGCTAAGAGTGTATCAAAACACTTACCTCCAGTACCGATGCGTGTAGAAAGTAAACCAGTTTACTTTTCCCCCGCCAGAAACCATGGCCTTCAATGTGACGTACACGACGAGAACGCCACTGCAGAACGGAGATGGAGGATTTCAGTTAGCTGTTGATCATGTCAAACTCACCCCCCCCCCCCCCACACACACACACACACTCCCTCCCTCCTCAAAAAAAAATAAAGAAAGAAAAGAAGCAATTAATTATATTAATAAGTTGTTTGGTGTTGCTTCAAGAAGCTTAAAGGTCTTATGAAAAGATATCGGGTTGGAATGCTCATGACTTTACAGACGCGTACTGGTCCTAGTCTGGCCCAAGTATATTCGCACGGACCGCCATTGATTCAGATGCTTCTTGGTCGCGGTTAAATTGCGAGGATAAAAAGAGACTATTTCATACAATCTTTCCTTGGCAAAGCTTGATGACCTAATTGTGTGGTCGAAACCACCTGCCTGACGACAGTCGAGCGCGGCTCATGGATTGGACACGAGAATCGCCTGAGTATTCGACTTCGGCTCGTAACAATCAATGCCACGGCGGAAACTCGGGCGCTAATACCTTTGTTTCATGGTCACGTTGAAGGCCTTCAGGACAAACTCGTTCGAACAATCGGCGAATCTGGTCACGATCTCGGCTCTACGCGTGCCCAACTGCTGCGGAAAGCAACAACCTGCCCGGAAAGTAGGTGTTTAGGTGCGCACTTTCTACCTATATATAATATATTCTCCTTGAGCCGCTATGCGGTTTCCTAATCTCAGAATGACCTACTTCTGTTTCTCCCAAGTTAGCATGCACATACATATACTGACAACCTAAGAAACGCAGGGCCTCCCATGTCTCGAGCCTCTCATTATGGTTTCACAGCCAATGATAATGCAGCATTACGCGGTAAGACACTAAAGAACAAATGACCAAAACAAAAAATGCGAACATAATAAGTTAAGAGTATAGCACAATTAAATGCAAAGGTGCAAGCAAGCTGGAAAAGAATGACGAAAGTAATTCCTGGAGAGGGGGAAGAAGAGGGACAAAGCGGTGGAAATGGAGAGGTCCCGGGTTCGATAACCGGACCATGCGGATTTTTTCGGGCGCGCACAAGTCACCTAGCTGTGTTGGAGATTTGTGTTTGTCCTTTGTCCCGGAGCTCCGGATTCGGAGCGAAAATAAAAGTTTTTTTCTCTTTCTCTTTCTCCTTTGTCCTTGTTGTAGTCCTTCTCCAGGGATTATTTTCGTCATAATAAGTTGCGCTTTTTTTTTAAGCTGTGAATGATAACAAAGAATGAATGAATGCACGCGATCGAGGATAATAACGATGCATTACAATGCTTCACACTCTAGGTTGTAAAATAAGTCATTTCTACAGTAATAGAAGGCGCGTGTGTTTGGACACATTGAAGCTGGAGCAGTCTCGTAGTTGATTAAACATTCCATACAGTATTTCGTATTGGGATATATTTACTATAAAATCTGATCCCTTTCGAGGCTTCTTTTCTTTAAAGTTAAATGGGGGTACGACTATATTTCAACCAACCTGATAAAAAAGAAAGTATCCACTGTGAAGGTGCCGTTGGCCAAACCTTGGCTGAGAATGTCCGTTGGCACAATGTTGAGATCGTTCGCGTTCCCTGAGAAGTGAAGAAAAGCGACACATGACATTCAGATATTTCCTCACGTATAATCGCCTGTAGAAAAACAACAACAACAACAACATGTTTGCAATTACACTATTAGAGCGGAGACATCTTAATCTATTATGATAATGTGTGGGAGAATATTCTTTCTTGAAAGGTCGTCAAGGGGGCTGGCTCACAAAAGTACATGAAATGACATTTAACCCGTTCAGTCTTTTTTATATGTTACTTTGTCTTCGTAAATACGAAGAATGAAATGTTCTAACGGAGGCGCAGGCTAAACGTCTAGCATCTCAAATATAGAAGACGTTAGTGTTACATTGAACTTACTATAGGTGAGCCAGGTAGACGCAAATGAGTAAGAGTGCCCCAGAATAATCCAGCCCATGCTGAAGAATTTTAGGCCGTGAAAAATCTGGATGGACTCCTTCTGCGCCCCGCCCGTGCTCAGGAGCTTGCTTCCGTTCGCCCTCAGCGAGAACGAGACCAGGATATGGCCAAGTTGGCTTCCTGTATTAGAGGCAGAACAAGACGCCCAAAGTCAACCGTGTCTTCCCAGAAAGCCGCAGTCATTAGGTGAAAATCAATGCTGAAAGAAACAATGATGCTTGGCGTACTAGCTTGTGAATATTTTTTTAGAAAATTTAAAAAAGCCCAGTCGCATGTTACTCAGTATGATATAGGGCTCGAGGTTCATAATGTAAATACCAAGAACTCCAACGGAACTGGGTAACGGAAGTCGGCAAGGAAAGGTTAGGGGGTAAAGAAAGTGTATCGCGAATTCACTGCTAAATTTAGCGGGAAAATTGAATTGGTATATGCTTACACACCAGTTGGGGTGCCCCGCGAGCAGCGAGCGCAACAGCACATAGCGCCCAAAGTTCACAATATATGTATCTGCGTTTTAAAACACCTTCATCTTACTTGATACGTACATTACAATAGGAATGCTTCGATTATAAAAAGCACATTTTAGCCTGATATCGTATACGTCCGAGAATGAAAACACAGAAAACGAGTGATATATTTATGAAAGTCGCCATGGCGCAGTCCCATCGCTGCAAAACCGGATAATGTGGTGTCTCCTTGT
>JABSTQ010011430.1:0-170000 GCA_013358835.2 Ixodes persulcatus | reverse complement strand
TCGTTAAAAACAGAAACGACAACTAACATTCCAATCGCAATCATTCTGCGCGTGCGTATCAAACAAAAATAGTTTACAGTTTTTTTTGTTGTTTCTTTCTAGTTTTAAATGTAGTACAATGCTTTCTTAACGTCTTTGGCAAAATACATACACCACGACACACTAAACACAGTGGGAAAAGTCGAGAATTTAGCGACCAGCAGTGTTTGGATCTGCGCTTACGCAGGCTGCACCTATCGAAATCACAGTCCACTCGGTTAGGGTTAGCAGGGATGCCGGTGAGTCCAACGTCAAATCAAGTGTCTGGGCTCGAAAACGGTTTGTTGCCCCTGGAGTCAAGTGTTTCTCGGCAGGTGTATAGTGTAGGTGTAACAGCGCGTAACAACGAAGACAAGAAAAGGAAAACACAACACAGGACAGCACTTGTCCTGTCTTGTTTGTTTCTTCCCTTAGTCTCCGTTGTTACGCGCTGTTACACCCTACACCCTGTTAAACTTCTACCAACTAGCCAAGTTCTCTATTATTACTACTTGTATTGTTGCGTGTTGAAAGAAAATGTATGTCATTCTTCGTCCTACCTGTGTCTTACTCATTCGGTGTTCCTCAACTGGACCAACACGCTCGTCAGTCTGCATTGCTATGGTCAAACCTGGGATTCGCAACAAGTGTTGTGTAAGGCTAGCTGCTCTGTGGTGGATTCAGAAACAAGCATATTAAAACGTAATTCGCTTAAGTAAGATTCATTTTGAACCAAACGTCATACGTAGTGAGCAAAAAAAAAATTCGACGATCGTTGCGCCGAGAGACTTTGGCGAAGCCGCCGGTCGACGTTGACGAACGGGAAGCACTCGGTTATATTCAGTGTTCCTAAGCTACCAGCTTCTGACAGATGAATCATTATCGCCATGAATTATTCTCGTTGCTGGCATTTTACTTCAATAACTCACACATTCGTCGGCGAAGAGAAGAACGACGTCTAAATATCGGAATAGGCACGTGTTCAAAAGCGAGACGCACTTTAAAGAGTCCGGTCGAAACATTTCTGGGTATTTTTGTTTCGTTTATTGTTTTGATTGAACGCAAACCGTCCCCATAGCTTTCGGGGACACATACGGGAATTAAAAATTTATGGACGGTAAAATAGGACAACAGGTTGCACTCCGTACGCCGCGTGTATGTAATCAACACTTAGCGAATGATGTTTTACTTCTATATTCGCAAACGGGAAGGCCGTTGGTGAAAAGGGTTCACTAATGATCATCCTTGCTTCGCGAATAAAATAATCGTTCATCTCAATTCACTATAGCTATGAAACGTCATCGAGCTGCAAGTTCAGTTTGCTGACATTTCGTACAGGCGCGTCTTCCTGTTGCCATTACAAAAGTTCTCGAGGGTACGCATCTTCGGAGAGCCGGCCTCGCGCACGCTTGCTCAGTCGAGCACATGGACGTTAGGGTTAGAACACGCACAGTGAAAGCAAAGCTCTTGTTTTGTGTGGGAAAAGACACCAGGTATTGAAAATCCTCTCCCCGATTGCGGCTGGTCTTCTTGACAGAAAGGTAGTGGCAACGGCGACGAAAATGACTTATATACATTAATTAATAAAGGCCTGTGGACAACACATGCCCGCGACCGGCGCCTGGGCTGTCTCCCGTCAGAAGACACTCCTGCCTTCCGCCCCGCGACAGCGACGGGGATATTCCCGAAGGGGATACATATCCTTCCCGTAAGGCGAGCCGGCGGGCCAGCGGGGCCAATCGCGCCTGACTTCCGCTTCCCTACCGGCTGCCCCCTTCTACTTGGAAGGGGGGGGGGGGGGAGAGGGGTCTCTCAGTAACCCCGGAGGGAAGCTACAAATAAACAACATTCAAAGAAAACAAACAGACGAACCTGAACCACGAGAACGCCACAAGACACGCCAAGAACGGCAGGTAGAAATGCGCCTCCGCACGATTCCGCACGGACGCAAATGCATTGAAGCGCACAGTCAACGTTATCTACGGCAAGGAGAGATCACAGGCCCGAAATGAAGTGAGACGCCATGTGAATACTCCTTATAGATCCATTGCAAAAGTGCATTAAGCACCACTGACGACCGCTGTGTTTTGAGCTTTCCTTCCTGCGTGAAGCTGCGATTGTATAAGTGTTCACGCCGAGCGCTGTGTATTACTCCTGTCGAATACACTTGACCCGAATTCGCGCCGAATGTTAAGTTGACGCAGAATTCGTCTCCAGTGCGTGCTTAAAGTGCATACCCAAAATGCAACGGCCAGGGACAACCGACGCAGCAGCTATTGGGGCTGGCCCCCACATTTGAAAAGGGTAGCATGCCCATGCCCGTTTCGACCTCGATGAGCATCTTACCGGCGTGCTTTCAAGTATCACCGCTGCGTTGTGGATGGCAACGACCACAGGCAAGCTGCCGTACTGTACTCGCTAAATTTCTTATTTTCAGCGTTAACCAGTGTCGCCATAACGAATCGAGGTCAGGCTGCCTGAACATCTGGTCTTTTATTCGGTTTTTCTCGTGGTTAATCATAGAAATAACACTAAAAACGACGAATGGACGCTAATATCGCCAGTTCCCGCGGCGTTTTAACCCGCGGCCATAGGGAGCGTCCTTCGAGTGGCCGGCGACAGAGGAAGCTACATTAGAACAAGAGCCTGGCGTATCCACCTCCGCTACCATGCCACCACCAGGATGCGTATTCGAAACAGCTTGTGGAGTGAGTCAACAGGCAGATTCCGGTATTCTGATTAGCGCGTTTTTATGGGCGTCCCATCGCCCGGTTTAAGGGCAGAAAGAGAGAAAGGCGAGGGGAGGGAGGGAGGCTTAGGTGAACACGCCGCAGTGAATCACGCCAAAGCCTTTAGCCGCCTTCAAGATATTTTTACGCTTATCGAGTAAGCAAGTCTGGTAGCCGGTTAAAGGCTAGTGCGTCAATCACTGGGACATGTTTGACTAGAATTCTGGTCTACAATCCTTTCTCTCCCTCTGTAAGGCCGACGATGTGATATCTATGAAAACGCGCGAATCACAATGACGAAATAGACCTGCTGAGTTGCTCCCCAAAGTTTTCCGAATGCGTCACCAGTGTCACAAATATCAGCAGGCGTCCTCAATCTTGATAAAGGGAATCGTTGCCCGAGTGTGTTAGCGTACCGCAGCTCGGAGCAGGCGGAGCGAAAACTCGCGCTGCAGACCACCAGTGTCCTGGATTCAATCTTCATACCTGCCCGTTTTCATCTGGATAAGCATCCTACAGGCGTGCGGCCGTATATCTCTACTGCGTGATGCACGTTGAAGTCTCCGATCTAGCAATCGTACAGCACTGGAGAGATTTCTTTTCTACACCCGACGCCATATTGGGACAGACGAATTTTTTATTGCCTGAACATGTACATAACATTATAATTACAAATTTCACATAAACAGGCGGAGTTAAAGGGAAACAAAATAAATACGCGCGGTGAACGCACGACCCAGAAAAAGAATAATTCTGGTAAAAAAAAAAACTATTAAATAGAATAAAAAATATTTAATATACCCGAAAGCAGAAAATAGCAGACATTGAGTTATTTCTTATTAATTAATACGCCGATAAATTATCCCCAAAAAACTGCGTCAGAATCTGTTTTTTTTTTATTTTCAATAAACGCTCCAGGTTGATTTGGTCAGAGCTACTACAAGCTAGTGCCCCATGGTGTGCTCGATCAAAACTCAAAAGGGCTGTCCTCTGCTTCTTAAAGTACTAATGTTTGCAACGTTATATATAGCTAACTTACTCAATAATTAAATACATCATCATATTTGAAAATAAACTAGGACGAGGAAATACGGCTCCTGGTCATGTTACAAAACACAAAAGAAAACTGTCGTCATATTCTTATACCTTCTTGTTAGTACTGTGCTCTAAGGTAACTGGTACTGTCCGTAAGGTAACTGGTTCATCAAGCATTTTTATCTGCTTTCTTTCGTGACTTCAAGGCCTGTCTGCTTGCAAACGTTGAGGCGGAAGGTGTATAAGAGGTGTGACGTGGCCCATATACTTTCGTCACGACATCTGTTCGGCGAGGAAACAAAACTATTACGGCGGAATTCCTCTGCTTATACGACGACTTTGCAACGGAATTTTTTCCGTGTCGACGTCAAACAAGATATGGCTTAAGTTACGAGCAATTTTTTACTGTGGATGAACATCGAAACGGATTTATTTTGCTAAACCTTCGAGGAGTTCATTCACATTTCATTCCGGTGCCGGTAGCCTTACGCCGATATTGAAGTACAGGAGAAGTCAGAAGTAAGTGCTTGCTCACGTGACAGCCATGGCGGCCTCATCCGAGCTGTAGGCACCACCAGGAACTGAGCATGTGGAGCCGACCGCACTGGCACCCTCCACCGACGTCTGCACAGCTGGGGAAGAATCGAGAGTTGGGTAATGATTACCTTGCACCAAGTTTGATCTTTCATCTTGAAATGTTCAGAACCAAAACAACCCTATAGTTCAATTTCCTGTCAATAGACCCGGAGACATCTAGACCGTGGAAGCTTGACTGATGGACGGAGATTTGTACCCCTCAAGACAGGGCTATTTAAAGGCCGACCTTGAGAATATTTTTAAGCTAGGCTGAGCAGCACCTCGTAGGTAGCAAGGCCGCAGTGCAGGAGTTTAACGTCACCTACGGTGGGCCAGCGCGGGTCACTGATCATACTCTAGTGCTGCGGCAGCGTTCAGCTGGGACTAGGGTTCAATGGGTAAAACACGAGGCTCAGCCAACACTGGTGCAGTGGTTGTGTCTAATGTGTGTCCCGCGCTGGCGTCCGGTTCGTGACGTAGAAATTCCAGCACTAAGGCCTTGTCGTAGAAG
Organism: Ixodes persulcatus; assembly: GCA_013358835.2. NCBI lineage: Eukaryota > Metazoa > Arthropoda > Arachnida > Ixodida > Ixodidae > Ixodes > Ixodes persulcatus. Next base: position 165,131 of record JABSTQ010011430.1, on the reverse strand, counting down.
AGCCGGGAAGGGGAAAATCTTTCGCGACACTTTTTCCTCGACCTTTCCCTATTGGTTAGGTGACAGTGGATATCCCTTCAGTGGCTACTCCTAGTGGAGGGGTTTTCTAGAAATGATGAATAGGGTTATCACCATGAGTGTGCGAATAGCGCCAGGAATCGAACAGCGTATAGTCGTTCCTAGAGTCAACTCTGTAAATAGTGCCGGTGTTTGGTACTTTTTCCTTGGACTGCAGAAGCTGTGGAATGACATAGAGCTATTCGATTGGAACCACTACGCGCTTATCCCGAACTAACGTTTGCCACCATTGAACGAGGAGAAACAAAGACGAAAAGGACGAAAGAGGACGAGAAAATCACGGTGATTATGCATAAATAATGTACTAGGGAATAGATCTTACTCCGTATAAATTTAATAGCTTTGGCGCCGTCAGCTTTTGCATTGTAGGAACGGCTGGAAGCGCGCAACTTCGCGGCTTTCCCCTTTTAATTAGGAGGGGCGGCTGCCGCCATCTATCGTCGTGGGCAACCTTCGAGACAGCGAAGACAGCCGTCTCTGTTGTCCTTTCAAATCCGGTGTTCAGGTGCGTCGGCGGCAACCTTCCCTAGTCGCAGCGCGAAAGCGCGACAGCGTGGACGGCATCGAAGCGGGCTGACCCCACCGATAGGGGATGGTTTGGTGCTATATGCACGCTCTCTACTGCAAATGAGGGGAGTATAATGTATTTTCCTAGTAAATTATTTAATTACACATAAATGGTAACTTCGTTTTTATCATCTTCGCGACGACCGACGTCCGTGATCGCGTCTACTTGCTGAGAGACAAGGTCCCAGGTGGACTTTAAAATCTGGCATATATGAGTGCCGGAACTACGGCTGTACTGTAACAATGCCGATCAAGAAAGAACACACACACACGAAAAAAAAAAACGGTACCATAAGGAACAAAACAATGCTTGTGAGAGAACACGCGGCCTTCGATGGTATAGCCCCCTCACCTTGACCGACCAGACTGGTAATGTCTTCGGAGGAGCAGGATGACGGTACGCACAATCCGAACCTGAGGTTCTGGCCGCTGGCGAGCACCTGCTGCCATATGTACTCCGGGACCCCCTGTGAAAGAGACGTTGGTTCACTTTTTTGGTTTTGTTGAAGAACCGCTGATATTATAAAGGGCTGCAAGCATCGGCTGCATAGGCTCCTATGTAACCGTTGATAGAAATGAGGTACGCCATGCCAGCAGATGTTGACAGAACATGCATAGAAGGAATGTTCCATACGGAGAGTACGAATGTTTAGTTCACAGATATTTTTAGATGTAGGAAGGCTACCTTACAACAAGGTAACAAGAGCTCTGACGGGTGTCATATTTTTTCTCTCGTTCGAGTTTCATACCAGGGCCGCAGCAAAAGACCTGAGCTTTATCACACAGCCGTTAAATGGTACATATATTGCCTCAACCCCCACCCCCGAAATATCAGCTGCAAGATGACTGCGCTCACTGAAACAGAGTCAAAAGTGAAAGTGCGTCGTGTTATCAGGTCTTAGCGACTAAAGGGCACCTCACCAGCAGAAATTCATCACAAACTTGTTCCGGTCTACGATGCAAATGGCATGCCACAGAACCATGACGGAATTAGCAAACCATAAAATACAAAAAAAACCAAACAATGCCCGACCACACCGAGCTAACAGCACGCGTGCGTTGCAATGGCGCTTCCAGTGGGATGTTTTGGAGCATCCTCCCTAGAACCACAACCTGACATCTAGAAATTTTCATATTTTCGAAGCATTGAAGAAGCACCAAGGTCTCAAAGCTGTCCAAGTCACATTACTTTTTGCTTTGCCGAATACTATTTAAATGTAATTTAAATACATTACAAAGCACCACAAAGTAAAATTAAATAAGCCAGTTACAAATTACGGAAGAAAAGTAATGACACTACTTTCAAATTACATTTTATATTGGAAACTTCTATTAACTCTCATCCTGCGCTCACTCCTAATCATCTCTTGAACGGTACATTCTGACCAGTGAAGCGAACTCGGTGTTTGTTCGTAGTATTTGGGAATACAACCCGCTCCAGCGAACCTATAGTTCTTAAAGCTTCTTCGATTTTATGGCACCTTTACGCAGCAAACGATGTCCTCTTGCTTTATTGTGTCAATCTTTGCACCCTGCATTCTTGGCTAGACTGTAACCTGTGCTCACAAAGAAGGGGCGATGATAAAACTCATAGCAGGAGCCCCATCAAGAAAGAAGCTTCATAATGGTTTCGGGAACAAAAATTCGGTCGAAGCAGCCTTCCCTCTTTTATCAATTTGCTGCTATTGTTCCTGTTCTCTGGAGAATATTATTGCCTGTGTGAGTGTCCGCGCTCTGACTATAGTAGGCATAGAACCACTTGAACGTATTAACTTCTTCAAGGTGTGCTTTTCCATCGCAATAAGATTATTTATGCTTGCTTTTTTTTCTACCCCTACAAGCTTTTGGGAGCAGTATTATTTTAAAAAAAATACCCTTCATTTTCGCATTTGCACAAAATATACCTAAAGCCAAAAAGTAATTAAGGAATTGAATTAAAATGACTGCCCCGAAGCAATTAATTATATTACTGAATTACCTACGCGAAAAGGCTACACATTACAATATTCATTACTGCCAAAATTAATTAATTTATTGCAATTCCATGTTTCATTTTATTACTGCCACCTCTGTTGGGTGGTAGGCGTTTCACACGCGATACGGAAGTTCGGCAAACCTTCACGTCAAAGTTTCAGGGTCTTGACGCAGACTTATTTCGTGCCTTGGTGTACCGTAATGTTTAGACAAGCACGTTAACTATGTTAACAAGTAATGGGTACCAGTGATATACTAGTGTTTATTTGTATATCTGCATGTGGAATAAAGATTGTCAATAATAGTGCTCGATACATTGCTTTTTTAATGATCCTTACACCTCCAAGTTAAAGACACAGTTTAAAAGATTGGGTGAAATAAACCCTTTTGTGTGCAGAATGTGCAGAATGAATGGTCGGTGCAAATTAAGGGATCAGGGGAACTTTGAGAACATAATAGCGCTTCACGACAGGGACGAGAGTAGGAGCGAGACAACAAAATGCGCTAACTTCAACTGGCTTACTCGTCAGAAAATCAAGGGTATAAATACTCTGCATCATCGCGCCATTCAACCAATCCCACGCCACGCCAATGCTCGCAAGAACTGTCTTTTTGTCGCCTACATCGATCGACACCACGCTGACACATCGATCCCATAGTTTTTTATCAGGTCCGCCTCTATAATTTCCCTTACCGTCTTAGATCTATGTTTTCTAATAACAGTGCACAAATTAAATTCAGGCTTGCGCCCACAGTCCCCATGGCCCAAGAATCCGCATTACTCTACTTTAGTTCAGGGGAAGCTCCTCCCACACCCTTTACACTTTAGCAGAGCGAACGCCAAAAAGGAGGTCACCTTCTCTCCAGAATTTGCTGCACTAAAAAGGAAAGGTACGGGAGGAGCTTCCACTTCGCTCTTAACTTGTCAGTGACTATATGTAATAGCCTCTGTGGCAATTATTCGAGTCTGGTATGGTTCGGGCACGTTCTCTAAGCGTGTATTAGGCACGAGGGTGGCGTCGTCGTTCGGCGTGAACTCGGCTCGGCCCGTATGAAAAGCGAGTACTGCGTGAGCGCTCGGCGAGGACGCGGATTCTATCACACGCTTCGTGCCCAAGCAATGGCGACCGCCAATGTTGCTCAATGAACTTTAAAAAAAAGCGTATTGCAGTCGGATCTGGCTCTGAAATTGAACCACCAAAAGCTCTCCCGAATAAATTGAGACATGAAGCCGCATTCGTGGATCTCAAATGTTGAGGCTACCGAAGGGCAAACAATATACCAGAGCGGGTGTCGGCAACCCGTTGCCCGTCAGGCAGTTTTGTGGCACCAGAAAATCAGCCCCCACCCCTTTCCCACTTTTCCCTTCTGCCGCTTGCTTACTCAGACTCAGGGACCACACGGCAATTTTGGCCTCAAATGGGCGGGGCTGGGCAGCATCGCGACGCAAATGTAACGCGATAAGAGACACTTTCGGGTATCTCTATTTCTGTATGGAGATTTATTGAAAAATTGTATTTGTATCTCAGTAGTGAAATGCAATTACAGTGTGTCGCCTGTACTGCGATACTCTGCGAAGGTTAGGTGTCGCGTTAAATACATCGTTGAAAATAAACTGCTATGTTTTTACGATACACTAAAAACCCCTTTTTAGAGCGAGGGGCCTCGAACTTCGTAACATGAACCCGCTACTTAGCCAGGAGGAAATCCTTGAACGAAAGCACGATATATCGCGAACAGTCACTAAAAGGCGAGCACTGCGATTGAATTTTTTTTTTGTTAAAATATAAGTATATCTATTTGTATTTTGGGATACGTTTTCCTCCGTTTCTCAAGAAATATATCAGGGATATCCCGTTACGTCAAAATCAAATGCCTCAGTGTATTTGGTCCTTAAAATACATGTATCTAAATATTTTTTTTTTAAATCTCTGCCCAGTCCTGAAATGGGGCAAGACAGGAACAAGGATCACTTCCTTTTGGCATTGTCTGGTACTTTGGCAGAGAACGTTCCCCGATTTTCAAGTGGGGGCCGCCATCTGGGTGCTTAGTGCAGAGCAGCCGCAACTGTCGATCGTCGCAATTCAAAAGTGGGACTTCCTCAGCTTTACATACAGTGTTAGAAAGCTTAGGTGATATTGGTTTGCTCTGTCGAGAACTGTGGCATTTCTGGGGGACAGAAACGTGTCGTCTGCGATTTCAGATAAAGTTTTAGATATTTGGTAACCATGATTTTAAGCACCAAGTTGGTTGCAGTGTCGCTACTATGAAGCGTTGCTTATTTAGTGGCTCTAGTCTCGATGGAACGGCCAAAAACTATCCCAAGAAATCTGCAGTCGCGACTGACCTTTGGTGGTGTCTTCTGTGCTTTTTCCAGGCTGACCGTCGACAGGCAGTAGCGGCTGGAAAATTGATCTAGACGAGACACGTTACGCGCAGGAGAGCGGCTCTCGGGGAGCGCACTCAGGCACTCGGTGTGGTATCCCAGGAAAGTCAGACTCCCTGTCAGGATGCCACTATCCACTTTTCCTGTGCTGTCCCACACTGGAAAAAAAAAGAACGAATGTTCACGAAAAATACTTATAGTGCATGCGAGTCACTGTATACGGAATACGATGGTAAACTCGGAGTTTTCTAATGTTTTCTGTTCTCATCTTGTCTCTGCATCGCTTATTGTGTTTATCTTTTTTTTACCTATCTCAGAGTTTAACCATTATGATCTTGCTGAGTGAAGGTTTATTTTGTTATTCCGGTATAAAAGATTTACGTGATCAATGGAGATACCAAGAAGCCACAGTGAATGAGAGTTAGGAGAAACATGGGCAGCCTGTTTTTTTGTTGTTTTTTTCAAATCCACAGGTGTTTTAGTATTTTAGGAAACAAAATGTTATGTTGACACTGTAGCACTAAAACCCCGTTAATTATGCACAAAAAAAGCATAAATATGGGAGCTAAAATCAAAAAAAAAACATTTATTAAAAAGCTTCACTAGCAACGGTCCCGTCTGAAACAAAATGCAAAGGCTCCCGTCGAACTAGTGTGGACAGAGAATGCGCCCACAATATTCCCATGGTCACGTCACGCCACCAAGTGGTTATAATGACGTAATCATATTATTACGTGACTAGGTCACGTGACGGCACCTCGCTACGTGATTCGGTGATGTCACGTGATCGTGTGATCTAAAATTTACGATCCATCCCAGAATACGTTTTTTTTTCTTACTTTTTTTAAAGATAGGCTTGCGAGAAATGCGACAGCACGCTGAGAACGAACTGCATTTTCGTCACCCAAGAATTGTGTCCGCTTCGTAAATGACAATACTCAGCCGGGAAATGCATCTTGCACGATAGACACAGTAGAGAAATCAAAATTAACCATTCTCAAACGTTCTCTTCTGCACAGTACGGACCTCGCCCCATCGAATTTTTTACCGTTTAAATCTTTAAAGGCGTTTTTACAAATCAGGAGAGAAACAAATCACCAGCAATGTTAATTAATCTGTACAAAAATAAATGCACCTGCACCAAAAAAACAAAACAATCAAGAAGCCATTGCTCTAATGTCATCAACACATTGCAATAGACGCGTTAAAGCGCTAAAAAGTGGTGTTATAGAAATATACTAAATTTATTATTTTGTACCTATCAAATTATAATTTGTGTTTGAACGCGCCTCGCAAAAATTATATAAATAATTGAATGAACGTTGGTACAGCGGGAAAGGAGGGTATACGACAAAACAGTTCTCTCTCAGTAAGTCATACCCCCGAAAATGTCTTCTTGCACTCCTTTTCCCGCCTTGAATTTTGAGACTTCATACAATATCATCATGTTTACAAACCGCCTAAAAAAAAAAAAAAATATATTTTTTGTTTACGTTTATTTTACATTTTTTCCTTTAAAACTATTCTGACGTTTTCTAAAGAAAGTAGTTTTCTGCGCCTTCAATACTCGTCTTGTTGCGTCCTTATCTGCTGCTTGAGGTTAAGAGAAGCTGGACAAGCTCATCTCGCAAAGCCCTCCACTCTTTCCACTGGAGCAGAGTGAACGCCGGAGAGGAAGCGAGTGCACTCTCCTTTGCTCTCACGTTCGTTCTGCTAAAGTGAAAAGTGTAGATGAGCTTGCGGGGTGAACTTGTCCTGCTTTCCTTAACTGACATCAGAGTTATAATAATACGTTTGAATTGTGAGCAGTAATGATTCCCTCGGGACAAGATACCATTTCTGAGTCATTTATACAAGCAAGAAATATTAAGCCGCCTAAAGAAATTGACCGCTTGTGAGTACCATGCTGCACATTTAATTTTGAGAAGTTATCTTAGTGACAGAGACGTATTAATGCCGTTCAATCGAATAGTTTTTTTTTAGTTTTTAGGTAATTTCAGGTTTGCCGTAATTTTGTTTTGAGCTTTCCAGGTCTAGGTGCCTAGCAGTTTCTAATCATCGAGAGCCATTCGGCATTTAGGTAGTATAAATTATCCATTGTGCGTTTGATCCCATGCCATAAAAGCTGCACTTGGGCGCCTCTCTGCTATTTATCTTATTCTTCTGAACCGTTGTATTATAGTCAAAACTGAAGACATCCGACAAGATTTATCAAAGGATGTTAGCTTGAACATTTTATGGTGACCAAGATGATAAAAACAGCGGAAAGCGGAAGAAGTAATTGCCAAACGGCTAAGTGGGCTAGTTGGTACATGTTTAACTAAAAAGAAAAACACGCCTAAAATACGTGAACACGAGAATCTATAACGGGTCAGGTGTCTGCGAAATACCCATGACTTGCGATAGAGCGTACGTTGGGCAAACCGGGAGGTGTATAAATGAGAGGACACGTGAGCATGATTTATCTTTGTTTTTTGTTGGGAGCCTCATTGTGTGTATTAGCAGTGAGTGCGTTTTCAATAAACGTTATAAGTAGCGCTTGGTCCTGTCCCTTTTTTCTCGTTTCCTCGTACTTTTAAAGCGCTTTTTTTAGTTACAGTGATAGTCACCTTCAATCTTTGGGAAATGATTACACTCTTCTTTTGCAGAGACATACCTATTCGACGGGCAGACATAACGCCCCTGAATAAGGAAGGTAGGGACATCATCAACCTCCTCCTCTGACACGCATACTTTTTATCTTTATTTTTTGCACTTTCGCACTCGCGCATTTACTTTTGTGCCGTCTGCATTTCTACAAAATAACAGGCTGCATTCTTCAAAGGCTCTACTTTTGCGTATAAAGGGTCTTCAGGGAGACATACTAGGGGCTATTGTTGGCTTGTTTTCTTGACCAGCAAGGTATTACATTTTTTCTGAAACTTAACCATGCAGTGGGAGCTGGCAGGGTCGTTAAACTCATCAAACACAAAGGTTCTTTGTGCCATGATATAGGGGAAGGAGGAGCTGAAAGATTGCCGTGAAATTTTCTTTTCTCACAAACCCACAAATTCGTTTACCTTCGTTACGTTTTTTATTGAAGTGACGAAAAATCCCTAGCACTCCTTAGGCGCCGAACAAGAGCAGCACGAAAGAGCGCGCGGATACGACTGTGGTTCACACGTGTGACATCACGACAGAGGTTTATCAGCTACGAAAAACATGTTTGGTGGTTTTTAAAAAACACGGCGGAGGCTTGGTGTATCTGCGTTCTAAAATCAACTTCCGCTAAAGTTGACAGTTTCATATTGATCTTGCTTCCGCCGATAAAGCAGAATTTACTGAAAAACGTCCCTGCCCTTCATTTTATTTTTCTAGGCCTCTTGGATATGATCAATTTCGATTCGATTCAAAACCGCTTTATTGCATGAAAGGGGTGGATAGGGGGAAGGGAATGGAGAAAGAAACGGATCTTGGTCGAGAAAGAAGACTTGGTTGGGGACCCCTATTCCGGGGTTCCAATCGCGGCCGTTAGCGCTGTGGCTCTCCGAATCAGCCAAGTTTGACCTCCATGGTCACCAGAGCGGAGTGCCGCGTACCAGCTCCCCCTCGTCGGATTGGGAATCGAATCCAATCCTTGGATCTTCTTGCATTCCCAGATGAGGTTGTACCCGTCTGCCCAACCCCACACAAAGAAGGAACATTTCGGCGAAGGCTGGAGGTGGGGTTACCATTTATGGAGTTTCAGTGGAGTCTTAAGAGTTTCTGTCTGTAGTCTTCTGTAGAGGTGCTCCCTCTCTTTGGTGAACGTTATTAGATGAGGCGGTAGGAGCTTCCTTCCTTCTCTGATAGTGTAGCCCGACGTGCCTAGGTCAAAACCAGCTGACTAGCGTTGTCCGCTTTCGGGCGGGCGTCGCCTCCGGGAAGTTATTCCTAAAGCCCCTTTTTGCTCTAAAAGTAGCGATAAGTGCGTCGATGTAAGAGACACGTGCAACGTGCAGCCCTTAGGAAGATCATTGCGGCACAGCCCAGCAATGAGCTAGATTTCAAATGCCATGTTCTTCCCAGAAGTGGGCCGCGACACGTGTCCCGAGGATTTCCACAACAATGAATGGCGCCAATTTTCCCACGATAGAGGGGCTTTAGTTGTTCCCCATCGAAGGGATAAAACCATTGCACAGTTTTGTTTGCTAGTAGTGACCATTGGACACGTAAGTTACCAAAGTGTCGATGCGGTCGGCTCGCCAAAATTAGCCAAACTGGGATTAATTCTGCTTTCATCGTCGGAAATAAAACTAATGTCGGGTTGTCAATATTAATGGTAATGTCTTAAGAACGTGATGACACCAAGCTTCCATCGTAACGGATGAATTTTGTCAGAATGGATTCGAACATGTGCCATCGAATTTGTCGTTTACAACTGGTCCTAACCCTGACGGCAAGGGTAAGAACTAAAAAAAAGTCTCTGAACGAGCCTGCACACTACGAGCCCTTGCAGGTTCCTCCCACTTGAAAGTGTGTCATGGCCGCTCGTGAGTTCATTGAACGCAAACCGTTTTAATAGACCGATCTCACCAGTCAGTGTGACTACGCCAGCGCTGCCGCAATGCAACGAGGGAACTTTAGTCTCCTTGTGCGTGCGGCTACCTCGCTGGAGCTCTGCGCGTGCAAAGCACGAGACGGCACGAGACCTCGCATGCACGGCCGTCTGCCTCCTGTGAACTAAAGTTATGGTGGCGTCGCGCATATGCCGAACGCTTAGTGAGATCGGACTATTTCAGAACCTCTAGAACCCTTATTTCGAAAATTACACGCTGTGCTGTTCCTCGTCATCTCTCTGTTGCAACGCCGCTAAGCAGGGACATCGAAGTAGACGATTACCCCCCCCCCCCCACCCCAAGGGGGAAGGGACATAAAGGTGTAAAGGGTTAGGCCGATCGCCTCAGACCAGATCATAACCTCCTATATAGTTCCCAGTTAATTTATAAAGGAATAATAAAAAAACTATTGTGGGAACGGATGTCTCCGTCCTTGACTACCCCCTCCCCCTTTTCTGTCCTGAAAAGTTTCTATGACGCTTCCTGACCTTCTTTTTGATCGTGTGCGTTTGTTGGTTGTACAACTTTTTATTTCTTTTTTTTTCCGATTTTTTCAGACCATCCCCCGTCGCCCCTTCATCTCTCAAAAACTACCGACGTCACTACCCACATCGCCCCTGGGTGAATTAGGCAGCGATCTTGACAGTGGCGGAAGATGAGATGTAATGCCGCATACACCGCGAACGGCTCCACAATATAACAAAGTTCAATCTTCGCCTTGTTTCTGAAGCGAAGATTTTTGCCTTAAACAACTCCTTCCGAAAGTTGCGAAACGTCACTTTGTCATCTCCAATATCTTCCACAAACGACGATTTTGAGCTGAGAAAGTTTAGAGTATTCACAGACCGCCTAGGGACAATCTATACTCAGTTTCATACTTAATATTCAACGCTGTCAAATCTACTGGCGCGAGCCCGTGGCTTTGTCTATGGTTTCGTTCGCGCGAGCACGCGTGCAAATGATCAACGAGATCAAGCCTCATGATCGCGCCAGTAGCTTTGTCAGCGTTGTACGCTAAGTGTGAAACAGAGTATAGACAGCATTAAATCTAAAGCGGGGTAGGGATGTATGAGCACGTGGGGGCGATGTCATCACTGCAGCCGTTCAATCTAAGTAGCGCAAGGTTCGTCGATGCACGAGGCACGTGCAACGTGCAGCGCTTGGGAAGATCATGGCGGCGCAGCGCAGCACTGAGCTAGATATCGGACGCCATGAATTTCCCAGAGCTGGCGCGCGGCACGTGCCTCTAGCATTTCTAGAACACTGAATGGCGCCACTTTTGTTCAATCGGCTGGCCCCATAGTGCTGCTCGCGCGCGCTGCGATAACGCTCGCTACCACTTTATGCTTCAAAACCTTGCTGGAATCCGAGCACCGAGAGAGTTTGGATGATTGACATCTCTTCCCGCGTGACGCCATCGTCGCGAGTGTCCAATCAGCACGTCCTACGAACTTAAGCCTCAACTTTCTGTTTGACGCGTTTAGTGGCCCTGAAGCACCAGCGAAACATTGCCATCGCCTTGACCTGCAAACTTCGAGTTTGCAAGTGTTTTGGCAAGGTTAATATCTTCTGATAATATGCCGATATGTTTGAAGAATGTAGCATGATGCAACCCTTCTTATTACTTTCAAAACATACAAAGATTCTTCTCCGGTGTTTGTTCTCAAAAGCACAGTAAAATTAATCAGTTCAAGCGATTTATAAAAAAAAAGCTATCAGCGTTGCACTACTTCCGCAAGGAGAAGCGTGTTGGATTATAGAACGAAAATATTCCTAATACAACGTAAATAGTATCATCCCGAAATGGATATATAAATTATTCCATAAAATATACATGAGCAAAATGCAGGTTACAAGATGAAACGTTTGATGGCTGTCAGAGAGTTCTGAAATGTACTAAAATATTTTCCGTGTCTCCTTTAACGAAGCAGAGACAAATATAAAATTAACAAAAAAAAAGATAAACGATTGCCGAGCGAGTTTTGAAAAATATTGTTTCATAAGGGTAGGTAAAATCAAATAGAATGTTCTAATAGTTCTCTTAGAAAACCCTTAAGTTACCTCTAGGTTGGGTTGGCAAATAAAGGTGTCAGGGAGAGTAAGTCCAACGCGCTTGGGTCCCGATGTTTACTCACCTGGAGAAATACCTTTACAAGCAAATTAGCCTAGACTATCGAAACAACAGCCGAAAACAAAAATTCTGCGCAACGCTTGAGTCTCGAGTACTACAAATAATTCGATAATAATAATAATAATAAAACTGCAGTTGAAGCCAAACTGCGAATAATTAGCCTAGAAGGGTGCATCTAGTATCTGCGCAAAACCCAGACCCTACGCGCAGCAAGGTCAAATGTTTATACCGTATCAACAACAGTTTTACGTTTTAATCTAGCCAGATGGCAGCATGTACGTTGTCCCCAACGGTAAACACGTAGCTACGTTTAAATTTAATATTTTACTGTCTCTACTGCTTTACTGTTTTCTTTGTTGTTGTTTTTTTCTGGTGCAGAGCACCCCACTATTTGTTGCAACTGGGTATATTTTTAGAACGTTCGCAATATTTCACAGCGATATTGATCTTCGGGCAGCATTTACACAAATAAAGACGCAAAACATATTTGAATGTAAAAGTTGCCGCGTACTGGAACAAGAACATCTCAGAAAATAAAAATGAACCAAATCGACGCATTCAGGGAGTTTAGCATGTACAAGGACATATTCACCGATCAGCCAAGTTATTGACGATCTTAGATAAAACACGAGGTGTTTGGCACCCCAGATAGATGCTCTTTTGCATCCAGAAAAGCCCGACCTTGACGTGTTCTTATCGTGTTTTCGAGGCACTCATCTAGTATTGATATTTGCGCTGCCGCTTTCTGACCTATTTCTTTTTTTGCCCGTATCAGCAAGGGAGCAAACGTACAAACGAGCAAGCCCGTATCAGCAAGGGTGCAAACGTACAAACGAGCACGATACAAATTCAGCCTTCAAACATCACTGTTTATCGTAGTGTACGTGCTCCCCAAACTTAAAGCTGGTATGAGGAGGTTTCTGAGATCGCCTCAATGTGTCGATGGGTCACTGTACGGGCTCTAAGAATCCTAGCAAGCCATAAAATAACACACCGAGCTCATCTCCGGAGATGGGAGAAGCATTGTTCCGGCAGCCAGGACATGTGACCAATGAAAACGCGACATTTGGTTGAGATTCCAAACACTGCTATTACAAAATATGTATGCTTTTGTAGATGATACCAGCAAAAAAAGAGTAGTCGAAAAATGTTTTTTTTTTTTTTTTTTTTGCGGAGAGGGAACATAACAATGCAATAATGGTCTCAAAAACAGCGCAGTGTGTTTTTTTGTTTCTTTTTTCCTCGGGAGTGATGTGTTCGGACGTCAACTCTTGAGCGCGCGCTCGCTGGGTCGGATCGCAGTCCGGGCTGTACGGGAAACGAGCCGCGGGCATTCGATATATCACTTCGCGGTTCCAGCGGTCGTAGGCGCGAGGATCCTCCGCTTTCTATTGGCTTACAGTGGTCCTGGTTTTGAAATATGCTCCACCCATCGCCGGAGATGACCACGGTGTGTTGCGATCTTTGATTGTTTTAGAGCGAAGCTCTTAGGCGCCCGTTTCCGGCTTGAGCGGCTTCGCCGTTGGCGTAACCGTAAGGTCACGTGACCTGAGGGGGTCACGTGACCTTACGGATCTCGGGGGGGGGGGTTACGTGACCCCCTAGGTCACGTGACCCCCCCCCCCCCCCCCCCGAGATCACGTGACCTCCCAGGTTACCTGACCCCCCCCCTCCCCGAGGTCACGTGACCCCCGTGAGGGAAGGAGAAAGGAGGGGTATACCCTCCCCTCAGTACCCTTCCCTCCTCCTCCTCAAGAGCTGCGCTCCAATTCGGCGTTACAGGGAGTTGTAAACGGCTTTCATATTTTTAATAAAAATCGTCCACGTTCCGTCATAATTTGGGGATTTGTCGGATGATTAGAGCCTGTAGTGTGAGTTATCGCCATATTTAGGCGATTTCAGAAACCTCCTCAGGGTACCCTAAACGGCGCCACTCGTTGCACAAACATTCAGCTCTTGGCCATACTACAAATGCATTATATATCATGGACGAGCTAAGATGCCGTCCCCAGGTGGGGATGCAATCAGCGAGTTTTCACCAGCTAATTTGACCGGTGTAATAGGAACTGCACTGTAGTCACCAAAATGTTGAGAAAATCAGGCGGTTGCTTATTAAGTTCACGCATTTTGCTTCGTGATTGGTCCTTCGGCGTCCATATCAGCTAATACTGACGGGGGGAAAGTAGCTTAAATGTAAATAAATGTATACGTTTTTCGAGAAGTTACCCACAGGTCTTTCAAAGCTACCTAATAAACGATACCATCTTAAGTACTGCATCAGAGTATTTTTACTTAAGGCTAGGGTGCCTCACTGTCCTTCTGTTCAGAGTGATGACATCCTTTATAGTACCCAATGCCGACAGCACGCGTTCAAAGGAAAAATCGAAATCAATTGCAGAAAGCGAAATGCCGCCGTAGCACAGTCAACACCAAGAGCGCCTGCAGGGAGATGCTCTTTCACACGCTCCAGAACAAAAGAAAAAAAAATAATCCTTTGAAACAAAATGGCGAGATTTCATCCCTCTAAAAAACGCCCAGATGATGGCACCCTGCTTAAGCCGGAAACAACATGCTTATACATAATAGCAAAGACAGTCTGCAAACAGATTCGGCAGCAAGTCACCAGGAGATCCCTGCGTCGAATGCCGCACGGAAGCGAGTTCAAGAAGAAACTTGGCACGCGGCATTGAAACCACGGATGACTGATGTCTGGAGATAGCCTTTTGCATGATGTATAAGCCGTGGAACCCCGGCTTTAGGAGTGATATTTACATACTCCCTAAAATGCAACATTCATATAGAGGGTGTTCTTTTTTAAGGTTAACAGATTCGTCTAAAAAAAGCAGTGAAAGCTACACTGATGCGGTCTGTGCAGGTGAGTTATGCGACAAGGGAGACATAATGCAGGGGGCTAATCGTAACGATCAGTTGGCTGATTAAGTAGGATGCTTTAAATAAACTTTAATTAGGAAAGAAAGTATACATATGGTTCGTATTGGAAACTTGCTACACTCTCAAGAAAAAAGGGTGTCAAAGGGTGTATCCTTACACCCTTTGTCCCATATAATGCACCCCAAAACTTCATTTCGACGTATAGAGCCCTATTGTGGAACAGACGGCCCAAAATTTTACGAGGGGCTTGATAACGGTGCGATATATCTTATTAAATAGCTAAAGTACGTATCAAAGACTACACAAAGAAAACGCCGAGTTTTTACAGTAGGGCCAAGAAAACCCCGATTATGTTTTTTGTAGTCAGTAAAACGTACTACATTAGCTATTTTAATAAGTTGTACCCCACGGCTACCAAGCCCCTTGTAAACTGTCGGGCCGTCTGTTCGACTGTAGGGCGCTGTACGTCGAATTGAAGTTTTGGGGTGCATTATATGGGACAAAGGGTGTAACGATACACCCTTTTACACCCTTTTTTCTTGAGAGTGAACTCATGGAAAACCACTCAATCAATGCTTTTTTAAATACTTTGAGAACTTGAGAAGCGCAGTAGTGCGTTAAAGTTGCCACCCCCGCAGCAAGAGCGAGGCTACCGGTGCGATTGAGCGCCCGCGCGATTTTTCCGTCTCTTATCGTAGTCCCAGCTTTGTACCAGTTGCACCAGTTGTATCTTTAGCGCACTACTGCGCTCCCCACACGCTCAAAGTATTTCTACAAATTATTGATTCATTGGTTTTCGATGACGCTCAGCAATGTTCTTATTGGAACCATATGTCTATTCTTACAACTAGAAAAAGCTAGTTAACATATTTTAGTTAATGATTCGACGCCGTAATGATTAGCCTCATATATTGTGTTTCCATGGGCGTATAACTCACCTTCACAACCCACATTAGTGTAGCTTTCACGACTTTTTTTAACAGACCTGTTTTGCTTAAGAAGAAATACCCCGTAGAACGAACAATATGAAATGCTACTTGAACGGCTTATTTTATCCGTCGAAATTTTAGATCCGCCTCAAGCAACGTTAAAAAAACACTAATTTTCATTAGTAAGAACGATCCTAGATTACACGTGCGTCGTGTGGGACCCAGATAACGACTTTCTTAAAAACAAACTTGAGAAAATTCCTCATCACGCAGCGCGCCTTGTACTTAACAACGATGATGCTTATGCTAGCGCTACAGAAATGAAGGCCGTGCTGGTATGGCAAACGCTCAAATGTAAAGAAAAGCAAAAAAAGAAAACAAAGATTAAATTGTTTTCACTGTGTATTTTCATAACAAAAGAGGGATTCATAAAGTTCCCTATCGTTTGGAGCCACCCTACCTCTCTTCTCCGTTGCGTTCATTTTATAAAGGTCGCTGTACCCAGTAATAGCGCTGACAGACTTGCCAATTCATTCGTTGTTAAAACACCCGAAATTGCGTGGAGCGACCTTTCGGACGAGATTGTGCCAGTGGACGATAACGATTTTTTTTTCTTATTTATCATAGGGAATTATAAAACACGCTTACGCTTCGCATTTAAGAGAGGAACGCGATAGCATTTCAGGCTCCGTTCGCATCGCCTCCTCATTTTCCGTGAAAGTGTGCATTGCGTGGCCTAATCAGTAACGTCTCTCTTCAATTCTTTTCTTAAAGGAAAATGAATTATTTTATAAAGTGAAATGATTTGAGACATGCCGTGACCTTTAATTCGCATTACGTGACATGTTTCAATTGCTTTAATTCCAGGCGTGACGTCACGTTTCACGTGAGCGTCGCGGGCTTTTTGAAATTCCTGCACGAGGGCGTGTGGCTGTGACTCCGTGAACCTCTCGATCAGTCAGTAGTTTTTCGGTAACGCCACCGACGCCGGCTTTTCTGTGACACGAGCTTTTTAACTCCATTGCGTTAAAGCCCCGCAGTAACGACCACAGGGCGATGTAGGTACTTTGCGAATAAATAAATAAAACATAAATATCATAGGCTTTTGAAAAATAACGTCATGATGCTCCCATTTTCCGCTACTTAAGCTCCCAGTAACTGTATAGGCACTGACAACTCATCAAAAAGAGGCAATATGTTTCGATTCTCAGGCATCTCATGACAACCCCACAACCAATAAGATTACGCTGAAGAACAAATAAAAAAGCGGAAACATAAACAGTCATGCACTGTTTCGTTTTTTATTAAGCTGCCAGGGACAATGCGGGTGTACAGTACGCTTGGATACATGGCTTTGCGCAAAAAAGACGGACACAAGATAGAGAAACAAACACGAGCGCAAATTGCAACGGTATTGAGGGAACCTTTAGAAAACATACATATATATCGTCAACTTCAATGCGTCCACGCATGCGTCATGTCACTATCACACGCACGTCACAAAAATTTATCAAGGAAGCATTTCTCAGCATTATACAAACTTATCGAGGTATCGCTCACACATAGGTCGCCTTTCTTTTTGATAAAGAAGGCTTTTAACAGCTCACGTGCTATTTGTCCCTTACTTCCGCCCAAAATTACAGTGTCAGAAAAACGTGGCTTACACTCACAGTTTCTGCAGTGTGCAGGCAAATGTGCCCCGTCATTAGTCTTTAAATTTTGAGCATGCTCCCTGAGACGGTCGTTGGCACACCTGCCCGTTTGCCCCACGTATGTCTTCCCACACGTGAGCGGGATTTCATAGACGACCTCTGTTTTGCAGCCCGCTCTTCTGAGCGGGATTTCAGTTATGAAATCCCGCTCACGTGTGGGAAGACATACGTGGGGCAAACGGGAAGGTGTGCCAACGACCGTCTCAGGGAGCATGCTCAAAATTTAAAGACTAATGACGGGGCACATTTGCCTACACACTGCAGAAACTGTAAGTGTGAGCCACGTTTTTCTGACACTGTAATTTTGGGCGGAAGTAAGAGACAAATAGCACGTGAGCTGTTAAAAGCCTTCTTTATCAAAAAGAAAGGCGACCTATGTGTGAGCGATACCTCGATAAGTTTGTATAATGCTGAGAAATGCTTCCATGATAAATTTCTGGGACGAGCGTGTGATAGTGACACGACGCATGCGTGGACACATTGACGTTGACGATATATATGTATGTTTTCTAAAGGTTTCCTCAATACAGTTGTAAGTTGCGCTCGTGTTTGTTTCTCTCTCTTGTGTCCATCTTTTTTGCGTAAAACCATGTATCTAAACGTTCACCAACTCGCCCAACAGCAAACTATTTTACAGTACAGTGCGCTGCCTGGAACACGTCTCCGAAGGTGTGTTTAACGTGCATGCGGAGCGCAAGTTTATCTGCTTCTTTTGCAGGGGTTGTGGTGACGTCAGAAAGACGCTGAGAGTTGATTGGCTCTGGTTGGAAGGATGGTGGGTAGACCTCAAAGCAAGCTGTCTTAAGGTCTATCCACTATCCTTCCAATCGGAGCCATTCAGAGTTCGGAGTCTTTCTAACGTCACCACAAGCCCTGCAAAAGAAGCAGACGAACTTGCGCTCCACTCTCCGCCCGTGCATCGAAAGTGGTCTCTGAAGCTGCCACAAACGACGTCAAGAAAACCGGAGTTTCGTGCTGTCGGATGTCGCGATCCTGGTGGTTGGTCATAAAAGCGCCGGCAACAAAATAATTGTGCAGTTCTGCGTTAATCCACAATAAAGTCGTGAAGTCACACCGATAGCTGCGACGAGTCACCGGGAAGTCCTCGTTGGGCATCGGCGTCGCGCTCACGCACCGTGGTGAGCGTGAAAAAAAAAAAATTGTTCGGAACAAAATAGAAACTTGACCATTTTGTTCCGAACGCTCTTGTTTCCTTTTTGTACCGGAGCGAGTGAAAGCTGCGTCTCCCGGTACGAAATCTTGGCGCTGACAGTGCTACAACGGCACTTTGTTATAGACGGGATTCTTAACGCCGTGGCGTAGCTCGGTGTTAACGCTTCCACTTCGCACGCAGCGGGCGATCTTTTTAAAGGATTTGTCAATATCGTCGACGCACGCTCTGCATCAAAAATAAAAAAAAACAAGGACAACTACTACAACCGAGGCAACGACTACAACGTCAACCAGGGAAGTTATTTCGAGTAGTGCGAAGAGACCATAACAGCTATCGCCGTAAAACACGAGCGAACGCGAGTGTTGCTGTCACCGCGGCGTTGCACCTTCTGATTGCCGAAGCTGTCAAGCTGGAAGGCAACCTGTGGCAGGATAGCCTTCTGCCACATCCATTACCGCTGCTGACATACCGCGAAGATTGGGGCCAGGCGACAGCAGGACACTTATGACGCCATCAGGCAGATATCGAGGCAACGCTTCAGTCGGAGACGCGTTGCAGGTACAGAAGGGCTTCTGGCCGGTGCCGTTTTCAGCGTTCGTGTGTATGGCGCGTGCTTTGCTCACTTTTGAAGCCACAAACTAGTGATGCAAAACCGTCGATAGTACTATCAATATTATCGAGAGTTGAAGCCAAATTTAACAATCGATAGTGAAAAAAACTATCGATACTGCTAGCGATTGTCGATTACCATAAAACTATCGATTCTTCTATCGATGGTACAGCGAGTTTCCGAGAAACGAGAACCGTGTTTTGTGGCCCGGGTTAAAAACTACGCATCGCTGAAAGCGACAACTCCGTGAAAATGTGACTCTGGTTGTTGGGATAGAACGTGAAAGTTTGAGAAGATGACGTTACCTTGATCAAAAGATAATTGAAAAAAAAAAATGAAATTCCTCTATGGAGCTGATGTTCTCTTAAGCATAATATTATTGAAACAAGAAATAACACAGTGGGAGCACGTAGCATCAATTTCGGTGAAAAAACAAAAATTTCTCAGCAAGAAAGAGGATATTGTTTTCTTTCTTCTGACACGTGTTTTTCGCTTAAATATATACTACAGGCGCCCACAGTCTTCTCATTTCTTGTTTTGACAATAATAGGCGCAGCTGGACATCGGCTCATAAAGAAATTTCGTTTTTCAAAATTATCTTTTGATCCAGGTAACATCAGGCTGTCAAACGTTCGCGTTCTATCCCAACCGCTAGCGTAATATTCTCACGGAGTTGGAGCTTTCTGCGATTCTTAGTTTATTCACCCGACCCGAAAAATACGGTTCTCGTTTCTCGGGAACTTCCTGTATATTATCGATACTTCTATCGATAGTATACCATCGAAACTACTGTCGATAGTATAATATTGATAGTCAACTATCTTAAATCTATCGATATACGACTATCGTGAAACTCGATAGCACACTATCAATAGACGACTATCGTTAAAATGTTTACAGTCGAATAACAAGAAACTTTCGATATCCAACTATAGTAACGCTATCGTTGGGGTTTTATGGGGTGACGGACGAAGGACGTACAGGAAATGTCGTTTAGCTCGGAGAAAAACGCAACTGCAATTAAGGACTTTCGCATAATTGAGGGGCTACGTGCTATAATGGTACAAGTAGACTTGTACTTTTCATAATATTCACGGCCCCAGATGTTACACTTATACATGTTCGGTGGTAGGGAACACTGTTGACTTATATACTCGAAGTTCAAACGCTATATTGACACTGACATGCACAGATAAAATTATTGAGGGAATGTTTGGCGAGCTCTGCATTTGCACTTGTACCGCTATCGCACGTAGCCCCTCAATTATCGAGGAACAATATAAAACCAAGTACAAAACAATCACAAAACGCTAGAACTCCTCCTTAGAAATTAATGCCAATAAACTAGTAAAATATATATTGTATACAATTGAAAATTATGAATAAAATATATCCATTTATAGGTTGTCGCTGTCTGTTTGTGGTTTTAGATTGCTTTTATTGAGCTCATGCAATCAGAAAAAAAAAGAATATATCTGTCACCTCTGATTAGTAAACCCTATGTGTGTTGCAACGTGCATAAATCTGGAACCCTGCTTGAATATAATGTTGGCCACGGTGATCGAATGCGAAAGTATGAGAACACGACTTAACCCGCATAAGAAAAGCGTGGCGTGTAGCGTTTTTCCCAAACAAACAGGTTGCGATAAAGAAAGGAAACAATATTGTCTTTCTGATTCACAAGCCTTTTTCACTGACATATTGCCTCATCGCCAACAATATCGTTACTGGAACACGAAAAATGTTCTCTTTATCATTCGATTTTGATCTAGTTAACGTAACATTCCCAACCCGATTGTATTTGAATAATGGAAAAAAATGCAGCATTAGTAACTATGTTTTCTTGGTATAAGTGTTTGCTCTGGTAATGTTCAATTTGGAGTCTGCACAACAAACTATATGTTATATTTATTAAATATATTTATTAGATCATGTGACAGCTTCTGTATTTTGAAGATTATTTTATATCAACAGGTAAATAATTTCTCAATCACCGTTATGAAACACTGCCAAAATAAGACTGAACAAAACGTGGCAACGTACCATTGCACACAAGCCCACGTGCTTTCGTCAACAGCGAATTTTCGAATTTCGGAAATTCGCTTTAAATGGCCATCAGGAGAAAAAGAAAACGCATGATCCCCAGCAGAGTGTTCATTGTCACTTCTCAATGGTCACGATTATTAAAAGGAATATGTGTCAAAAGAATAATCAATGAAACACGAGCGTGAAACAAAAGCGTGAAAATCGTGATGCTAAATGTCTTCAGCGAGTGTTTTTCCTCACTCCATGAAAACAAAAAAATAATTAATATAGCGAATAGTTTTACGAAAGCAGGCACACTAAAGTGTGAAGCCTTATATCTGAATCTAATAAATATGCCAAACATATGTGAAAGAAAACTACCAATTCGAAATTTCTGTTTTAACTCTAAATTAAGTCTACGATAATGCAACACTATGTTATGTTTCCTTTCAATTTCACGGTATTTGGTTTTTTTACGAAACCACGCGTTGTTTGTTTGTACAAATCCGTCGTCATTTAATTTTTAGGTAGTGCCTTAACCTTCCTAGCACTCGATAGTTTTCCGAAAGCTGACTCGATAGTATCGACAGTCGAGGAAAAGCCAACTATCGATAATACTATTGCTAGTCAACTATCGATTGTACTATGATAGTTCACTATCGATTGTTTTCGGCACTCTCGATAGTACTATGATAGTCCACTATCGATTGTTTTCGGCAATATTGATAGTTTTGAAAAAAAAAAAACATTATAGTATGGATAGTCAATATTTCGATAGTTCTGCATCACTATCACTAACACGTGCGTGACGGGTCTGTTGTGATCGCACGCTGGGCTGTGGATTTGTAGACATTGAAATAAAATGGGTCGTCTCGTGTCGGTGTTAATTTTGGGAATTAACGGCGGATTCCCCTGCTTCAGTTGAGAAATGGCCTTTTAATCTTCAGATAGCACTGACGTCGTTCTTTCGTCTGAACTACTTTATAGTCGGTGTCAAGCTAATAATGCAGTGGACGTTCCGTCTCCAGCGCGAGTTTTCTGCACTTGATGACATTCCCACGCACGCGCGTTCAAAGCCTAGCGGAAGGCACCTTGCGCGTGCTGGGGGTGGAGCTTCTACTTCATTCTTAGCCTGTCACCGACTAGAATCACTGGATATATGAAAACAGCATGGCGTCTCTTTCATGCGCCCCCCCCCCCCCCCCCCCCTCCAGCACGCGCTCGTCGCCTTTCCCTGTGGTTTGAATGCGCGTGCACGCTCGAGGCTCAAGAGATGCCAAGCGTTATTGAAGGCAGGAAGCTGGCGCTGGAGGTCGGACAACCAAAGTTCCTCTCTACCGTTTTCAGCCTGTCAGTGATCATTCTATGCCTTTTTTTAAGGATGCCACTATTTTAAAAATTCAGGCGATGATGGCACCTTCTGTTGTCTAAGGAGAGCCCGCGACGTAGGGAAAACGCACACAGATTGTCTATGCAACAGAGAACTTGAAACCATTTTCGTCTGCCCACTTACAAATTTGTTTATAGCCAGTTGTAACTGCCGCTCACAACTACAAAGATTGCAAGAAGATGAGGAGATCTGTATAACTTCAGCATAAATAGAGTAGGAAATAAACCGGGGTAACATTCGTGCGAGAGAATTCATTTTCAGTACAAACAAAGTAACGCTCAAAATGCCTCCCTGTGGGACTCCATTTTCTTGAACAAAAGGTTTAGACAGGCTGCTGCCAAGCCGGACTTGAAAGGTTCTGTTTGTTAGAAAGTGCTTAGTGCACTGCAACATCCTACCACGGAAACTGCAAGCCTACAAGTCTTTCGGTATACCATATCTCCAAGTGGTATCATACGCCTTGTCTAAATTAAAAAAAAAAACACTGCAACACAGTGCTGCTTGCTCACAAATGCCTCGCGTATAACGGTTTCCAGGCGAACCAAATTATCGAGAGTAGACCGACCTCGGCGAAACCCGCACTGATTTTTGTGAAGGACCTTTTACTTTTCTAATGTGTATATTAAAATCCTGTTTATAAGCCTTTCAAATGTTTTCCCAACACAGCTCGTCAGAGCAATTGGGCGGTAACGTGATGGTAGTGAAGGGTCTTTCTGTGGCTTTAGGAGCGGGATGACATGTGCATGCTTCCAGGCATGGTGAAAGTGGGCTTTTTCTCACAATGAATTGAGGAACAAGGGAAGACTTTTCAGGAACTCAGGAGAAAGGCGACGAAGCATTTCATAATGAACTGCGTCGGGCCCTGGAGCAGAAACCCTCGTTATGTCGAGTGCCATTTCAAGTTCACACTGCGTAAAAGGCTGGTTATAAGGCTCCGAGTCTCCTCCAGATATGGAGATGTTTTGTCGCTCTGCACGAGATTTAAATCTACTGAACGAATTACTGTAGTTTGCCGAGCTGGATGTATTATAAAAATGTTCACCAAGGATGTTGCCGATGTCAACTAAAGATGAAGAAGGGACATCAAGAGTAGGAATTGCAAAGCACATATAGTCTCCATTTATTTTCCTGTATCAATCCCAAACCTGCTTGGCTGGCACAAAACTATTTATAGAAGAAACATACTTCATCCATGACGAAAATAATCCCTAGAGAAGGGGAACAAGAGGGACGAAGGACAAACACAAATCTCCAAACACGGCTAGGTGACCGGTGCGCGACCGAAAAAATCCGCCTGGTCCGGGAATCGAACCCGGGACCTCCCCATTTTCAGTGGAGCGCTCTACCAACTGAGCTGACCAGGGGTTAGACATCAGTAGAGCAAACGGGTTTTGTCAGCTGCCACCAGTCTAACACCAACAAGGGTGAAGCTTGCCATTTGAGGTTATGATTATGATGCAATTAAATGCAAAGGTGCAAGCAAGCTGGACATGAATAACGAAAATAATCCCTGGAGAGGGGGAACAAGAGAGACAAAGGACAAACAAAAATCTTCAAACACGGCTAGGTGACCGGTGCGCGACCGAAAAAATCCGCCTGGTCCGGGTATCGAACACGGGACCTGTCCATTTCCAGTGGAGAGGTCCCGGGTTCGATACCCGGACCAGGCGGATTTTTTCGGTTGCGCACCGGTCACCTAGCCGTGTTTGGAGATTTGTGTTTGTCATTTGTCCCTCTTGTTCCCATTCTCCAGAGATTATTTTCGTCATTCATGTGCAGCTCGCTTGCACCTTTGCATTTAATGGAATTATAATCACTTCATCCATGATTTCCAATTAGACTGCTTCCTGGTCCAACGGGCTTTAGCTTTCCGCTGCCTGAACTCTGCGAGATTACGTGATGTGGGATATCTACGAAATTTGCCCCAAGCCCTGTTTTGATCCGCTAAGGTTGTGGCACACTCCTTGTTCCACCATGGTTAGCACTTTTTTGGCACATTACCAGAGGTTCGTGGAATAGACACCTCAGCAGCATTTAGTATCTACTCAGTAATATACAGTGTAGCATCTTCAGGTGACATAGAAGAAAGCAGAAGAGGGTCCAAAGTGGAATGCAACCCAAAAAACGACCAGGCAGCTTTATCTAACTCCCACCTAGGGATTCATTTCAAATGTGAGGGCAGCTGAACAACGCTCTCTAAAACAATCCGAAAGTGATCACTGCCAAAGGGGTTGTTGAGAACATTCCAAGTAAAGCAAGGAAACAATGAGGGGGATGAAATCGACAGATCTATGGATGTAAATGTGGTGTGAGCTGCACTGAAAAATGTTGGCTCTCTCCCATTAAGAAGGCATAGCCCAGATGCCAATAAAAGACGTTCGACTACACCTCCACGAAAGTCTCGACGAATACTACCCCATAGGGATCGTGATGGGCACTAAAATCGCCTAGCATCATAAAGGGTTGTGGGAGCTGACCTACAAGACCCTGCAATTTGCTAAGATGTTAGGGAGTGTTAAGTGGTAAATAAGTGGATACTACAGTTATGAAGCGGTCTTAAAGAAGGCGCACTGCCACGGCTTCAAGTGGTGTACAGAGTGGGACCTCAGAGCAGGCGACCCCACCCTGTACAACCACTGCCATGCCACCAGAGGGAGTATCACTAAGACGGTCTTTCCTAAAGACCCGGTGACGTCTTAAAATATGAGGAGAGCGATCATCAAGATGAGTTTCCTGAAGAGCAAGAGCTATATACCAAAGCTCATCCATGAAATGATTTATATCATAAATATTTCTTAAAAGACCGCGACAGTTCCATTGCATAAAATTTACTTTTGCATTTATAAAATTTGTTCAAATCGAAAAATGTAAATCACTAAAATTCGGTAATAAAAAGATTAAAACTAGGGAGATAGACAACTTGTATTACTTCATGGCAGTAACCGTTTTTTTGTTCTTCCCTGCACTGGTCTGCGTCTGCCACTCCATGCTGTCCGAGTCAGAAGCAGGAGCAGCCGAATCGTCCAACTCCATGGACAAGTCTGCCTCTTGAGTCGTGTCGCTGGTGGTAGCCAGCGTTTTCTTCCGACTTGGATCACGGGGAGCCAGGCCCCGGACGTGACCAGCCGAAGAGGCAGCGGATGTGCTGGGTAGAGCGCCTTTCAACTTTGCCTGCTCCGGCCCCTTGGGTACTGGGAGAGCAGCATAAGAGTTGTGCCGCTCTTTGGAGGAGGCCTTCTCCAGTGAGTTGGGGCGAGAGTGTCGCTCCTTCTCACTGGGGGAACGCGTCGAAGTAAGGACTGGCAATGGCGTTGCCTGCCAGTCCTTAGACTTGAGGGCAGCTGGTGTGCTCCCTCCTGAAGGTGGGGGGAGCTACTGCTCCTGCGGGTGGGGGGGGGGGGGGGGGGAGGCGAAGGGCCACTGCCAGGGCTTCAGGCGAGACCTGGGTGACCTTCGATTCCGTTCACGGTGAAGGGCCCCTGCGCACCGCGTCGGAGTACGTACCTTTCAAAAGAAAGGAGAATCTTTGCTTAGCCTCTGGATATGAGATGTTTTTTTGGGCTCTTAGGGTAAGGATCTCTTTCTCTTGTCGCCACAAGAGGCAAGAGCGAGAGTAGGCAGGTTGAGGACCCTTGCAGTTGGCGCAGGAAATTGCATCTTCACAGATGTCGGCTAGATGGTCGTGGCTGCCGCACTTTGCGCACGTCACCTTCCCTCGACAGCTGCGCGATCCGTGGCCAAAGCGCTGGCAGCGGAAGCACCGCTGGGGTTTGGGGACATAAGGGTGGATGCGGCAGTTAAGGTATCCTTCCTTGATGGTTTCTGGCAGTGTGTGTCGTTCAAATGAAAGGATGACGTGTTTGGAAGGGATTTTCGCACCATTGTTTCGGAAAATAATGCGCTTAGCGGCAACAACACCAACACCTTGGAGTCCCTCGAGGAGTTCTTTCTCACTAGTCTGCAAGAAGTCGTCCACGGAGAGTACCCCACAGATGGTGTTCAGCGTGCGTTGAGGACTAACCGATACTTTGACATCAAGAAAACTGGTCAGCTTTTGGATCGCTTCACTTTGCTTTTTGGTGGTTACCTCCACTAAGAGGTCTCCGGAGTGCTGCCTTTTAGCCTTGTAGGAGTACCCAACGAGGTTTTCCAGTACCTTTGCAACAACAAAAGGCGAGAGCTTTGCAACAGGTTTTTGTTCATCGAGCGAATGAACAACGAAAAATTGACCGCATCTCCTCGTGGTGAATGATGTTGATTGGGGCGAAGCTCTGATGGTGCTTGTCTGCGTAGACGTTGAGCCAGAGCATGCCGAGCCTTTCCTTCGTTTTCATCCATGTCAGAAAGAGAATGTGTGGTATGGAACGTGCTTATATACGCATTTGAGCATTTGACCGCTGCGCCCTCTTGTCTATAAACGTTGAGCCAATGCATGCAAAGTTTAACGCGATTATATACGCATTTGACCGCAGCGCCCTCTCCTGTATAGACGTTGAGCGGCTACATGCAACGTTTCATCCATGACATCCCCAGCTCTTGAGTTACTACCACATCTCAGAGCCCCCTACTCGTCCCGCAGTCGTGGCCAACTGGTTAAGGCGATGGACTAGAAATCCATTGGGGTCTCCCCGCACAGGTTCGAATCCTGTCGACATATTTTTTTTTATTTTTTCATCATTTTTGTTTGCCCTACACGAGCACGTGAGCACGTGAACTAACGAGCAGGAGCAGGAGCACTGGACGCCGGACGGATGGACGGACATGGCTAGCCCCTAAGGAGTTTCGCCCCTAAAACTTAGTGGATGTTTCCAATTCAGAACCTTTGTCAATGGTCTTGGGTTCAAGACAACGCCTTTTAAAGGCTTGCCCTGAACGGGGTTTGGAGGGGCGGGGCGCCATAGGGGGGCAAAGAGTGTTCAGAATCCGCGGTGCACCGCCCACCACCGAGCCCAACAAGGGGTTAGGTAACGCACCATAACAAGAAGGGCTTTGCTGGAGACGTTACACTAACAGTGCTGCCGGGAAACTATACCCAAGTGTGGGTCAAGACAGAGGTCCATTGCCACCCAAGGTTAGCCCTTGCCGCCAAAGAGGGGTGAAAAAAAGCAAGAGAAATGAGAAAGAAGTAAAAGAAACAGGAAAGGTAAAAGCAATAGATCGGAGGGGATAGTAGAAGAAAAGGCGACTAGACTGAATCATCCTGGCCGGGCCTTACCAGGACTCCCGTTTACGAGAAGCGGGGGCCGAGGTTGTGCATTGCCTCACCCGAGGGGCCCCGAAGGGTCCAAACCTATCCCGGGCTTGGCTCAACCACCAGGATGCCCTTTTCCCCGGACACGGGAAAGCCACGCTCAGCCAGATGTGGGCGGGCGAACCCGCATAGATCGGGGTCCGTGATAGCGCCACTCACCAAACACCTGCTTTCACAGGTGCCCCCTGCGGGGGAGTTTCCACAACGAAGCAACATAAGAGCAGTTAAAGGGGAGATGCAACATTTTTTAGAGCCCAGCTCTTAAGCGCTCGTTTCCGGCTTGAGGGGCGTCGCCGTCGACGTCGCCGTCGGCGTAACCGCGTGTTGCACTATGGGACGTATCCCATAATGACGTCGCGAGTGGCGTCACGAAGGTCACTTGTGAAGGTCACGACGAAAGCCATGACCTTCAAGAGTGGCGCCACGAGGGTCACTAGGGTCACGAGTGACGTCACTAAAATCACGAGTGACATCACGAGGGAGGAAAGAGGTAGGGGGAAGGAGGGAGGGGAGGGGGAGGAGGAGGGAGGGAGGATGGGAGGAGGAGATGGTTGGAGGAGGAGGATGGGCATACCCTCCTCTCCGTACCCTCCCCTCCTCCTCCTCAAGTGCTGCGCTCTAATTCGGCACTACAGGGAATTGTAAACGTCTTTCATTTTTTTGTACATTCCGTATATACTGCTTAGTAGTATCAATTGATATTCATAACGTATGAATGTGACACATGGACTGGCTAAGTTTCCTATCTGCAGCGTAGCTAGCAGACAGATCAATCTGCTGGTGTCTGTATATGCATAAAACAAACGTCACTTCTGTTTCATTTTCACATATAATTTCAGTCATGTCACCAAAATTCAGAACCGAAACCGTGAAAAGTTTGAGCTTAAATCGGCGACCTCGCATTAGAAGCTGATAATTTAAATAACCACGGTCTTCGTTTATGAATCGCAAGAAGTTGGGAGTCCCACACCGCTTCCGGCGCTTTACTTGTTTACGCTGGCTTCGGTTCATAAAGACAAAGTAGGATTGCGAAAATGTGTAGAAAAAGAAATAGCTTGAAACAATTCACGGAGCATAGAAGGCATATAAAAATAATCTGGGCGGATGGAGCCAGTTGCTGTGAGGGCCAAGACTTATGCGGACACCAAGTACAATTATCTCCCGAGAATAGCGTCCTCTTCCAACACCGACGGGAAGGGGGGGGGGGGGGGGGGGGGGGGGGGCGTGAGAGCGCGCGACAAAGAGCCGCGACAGCAGAGCGTACGTCAGGAGAGCACAGCGACACGGGGTCGTGTCGCTAGAGCACAAATCTCGAAAGCGCTGAACAGCAGCAGCAGTCACTAAGGTGCCTTTTCTTGTGGCAGAACGTTCAAGTGTCGAATCCCCTTTTCTAATTACTGGGTTGTTATACAATGGATTATCTGTTACGCTACAGCCAGCACTACACGATATGTGAGTGTAGTCGCTCCAACTGCGTCTCCCATTGGTGTCAACATTTCAGATTCGTGAAAACGTGTGTGTGAAGCCCCAATATCGATCTTTCCCAAGGCACGCACATATGCTCTCGTGACACGCGCTCTAATGACAATCCCTCTCATGTCGCAGCGCCCTCCTGCCGCGCGCACTTCCGTGGGCGCTCTAGTGTAGAGCGCTCTCGTGTTATCCGGCCTCCAGCAACACCGGCAGGTGTTGTTGAAACTCACTGGCCACGCTGTTCGTTCATCCGGGAATCAGCCTCGGGGCTCCAACGCAGAGTCATTGATCTCGGCAGCCCACGTACACTAACCTCGCGTTCTGAGCTTACAACGGCGGCAATCAGGTGAATCAACTTTAAAGGAAAGTGGCAACACGTCAACACACTCACCTTTAGGGAAAAAAAAACACAAGCCCCGCCTCGATCTGTACAAAACCCTACGGCTGTTAACCGCGCACGGTACGTCAATGCAAAGTTTCGCAAATTATTCAGTCAAACGCCCTCCTAAAAAAAAAAAAAAAAAAAAGAGAGAGATGGGGGTGAGCGATTGCGTTCTTGCGAAACGCTTGTTCGAACAGTTTCTATAACCTTCACTTCTTTCACGGACGTCCGCCAGAAAGATGTTGCGTCAACAGAGGTCTTTTACCCCGAGTGTGGAGAGCTAGAAACATTATTCAAGGCCGATGCGCAAACGCTCTTTGTACACGCGTCCACGGAGTAAACGGCCGCGTATTGCCAGGAAAAAAAAAAAAAAAGAAACAAAAAGCCCGCGCGACAATATGACGCAGTGATTTCCTCCCGCTAACGCCATTTGGCGCATAGTCAAGTTTCGAGTGAACCAAAACCCGCCTCTAACTAGGCAATTACTCTACACGACGTTTTCATCGCGGCACGTCGCCAGCGTTCGGCCAAAGAAAAGACGGAACTCGAAATCTGAAGGGACGTACATAGGCTATCAACGTTGTTGACTCGGAGGTCAGAGTAGGCCTGCGAACCAAAGGTCGTCAGCATTAGGACGTATAACTTGTTATTCTCCCATCTCCCACTCAATAATTATATATCTTTACCGCGTCACTCGTTTCAATAAGAATTTTAGGTTTGTTTACTTACCTTGAAGTCAAGGCACTTGTAAGATGTAAACATATGGGACTTCTTTGAAGTCACTTCTGGTCTGCTCTCGCTAGGGCAACATGCTCTGAAATTTGCTTATTGACCAAGTCAAATAAACTTCAAGGCGGGGCAAGCTATTTTTAGAACAAGCGCTTTTTGCAGATATCTTACATGGCAACCAGTTAATGACGCTCAAGTATATACATTGTTGACAGCTTCATATGACATTACTGCGAAACGTTTGGAGCACTATTAATCGCGCCTAGGACGAGGTAGTGCTGATTCCGCATCATGGGTTACCGCACCGCGAAATCTGCATGTACGAATAGTAAATCACGTGGAGAGGATAAATTAATTTATTAAAACTGTGGGGGACAGTGAGCAGCACTGCATGTAGAAGACGGCACCGGGAGAGAGGAAGACGAAGGGGCGAGGCTCGTGGGGGGTGCGCGTGAAGAGACAGTTCCAAGGGCGGTTGACGAATGGAAGAGCCGGTGCCGGAACAGCCATCTCAACAGAAGACCTGAACCACAGGGCAGCCTTGGCCTTCCACAGCATCGCACGCACAGCTTGAGTATTCATAAAGTGTTTCTCTATGATAGCGCTCCTTGTGTGACTTCCTCGGAGCGAGTAGAACTCGGCCTGATCGGGCGATTTTGATAGGCGACCCACATAACTGGCGCCCAACGTGGGGCCATGGCAACCAGAACATTTGCAGCACAACTTGAGTATTCATAAAGCGTTTCTCTATGATAGCGCTCCTTGTGTGACTTCCTCGGAGCGAGTAGAACTCGGCCTGATCGGGCGATATTGATAGGCAACCCGCAAAACATAATTATTATATTTCGATCCTACGAGTCTTGTGTTCCTGTGTGTTCTTTCCCTGTAAACGGGTTTCTGCTGGAACGTTTTTTTTTCCTTGTGACTTTTTTATCTCAGAGTTTTTCATTTCAGGGTTTCTGTACTGAGTTTTTCTTCTAAAACCTTATCGCCTGGACGCTTTTTTTTCGGAAAATTTACTTTTTTTGTTATTCTTAAGCGTTTCTTTTGTAAATATTTCTCCTGCAAGCTTGGTCCTTAAATTGTATAAAAGCGCCGAAAACAATAAGGACAAACAAGGAGTAAGACAAACACAAGGCGCTTTTAGACCTTTTAAGACCATGAACCAACTTGTGTTTGTCGTTTGTCTTACTTCGTCTTCGTCCTTACTGTTTTCGGCGCGTTTACATATTTTAAAGCCATGAAACAACTGGCCCAAATAACCCCTTGCTGGAGTTTGCTCTATAGTGTTTTGTTCCAGATCGTTCTGCTCTAGAATGTCTTGCTTCTGAGAGTTTCACTGCTGAGAGATTTAAAGCTTCGAGTTTTACTCCTGAGAGTTTTGCTCCCGGGAGCTTTTCTCCAGCAATATTTACTCTAGACGTTTTGTTGTTTTTTTTTTCCCTAGAGTTCCTTTCTGCAGAATGTCTTGCTCCTGTAGCTTACTTTCGGGAAAATATTTCCTGGAACCTTTTTTTTCTCAGATAAACTTTTGATTAACTGTATTAATGAACAAGTCTTCACCAAGAAAGTCGTAAATGTAAAAAAATGTTTGAACAGCAGTAGAGGCTTTATTACACGGACGTTTCGGGAAGAGACTTCCCTTGTTCAAGTGTGCAGTGTTCCCCATCGCAGTCAAGTGTTCCCCATGGCAGAGGAGAGCGGGGAAGAGAGAAAGCCCTCTGAGGGGAGAGCTAAAAACATTGGGATGTGAGGACGTCAACCGCTAACTTTCCTCTTTGTTTTGTTTTTGTTTTTTTGTTTTTTTTTTTTTTTTTAAGGAGGGGAGTTTGAGCTGGGAGGCATGTTAAGGAGTGGTTCTCGGTATTCTGTTGAGCAGTGCCACCCACGTGTGACAATTCTGGTGTCCGTTTGCACACACTTCGGGCTTATTTATGACCTTCGTTTCCTTCGGCGTTATACTGGCTCTAACTCTAACGTGACGGAGGCCGTTGCCTGTGATATATTTTCTTGATTTCGCTAACAAGTGCCGCGACCATGTCCCCCTTAGTACTACTACTTTTTTTGTATGTGTGTTTCGTTGGAATGTAGTTTTTCATGCTTAAGTGTTTCTACTTTTACTATTATATATATAATTATTTTCTTTCGCTTTCTTCAATGTTCCTTCTCTCCTCTGGTCTCTCTAGAAACACTTTGAAACTGTATTTTCTGCACACTTGAAGAAGGGAAGTCTCTTCCCGAAACGTCGTGTAATAAAGCCTCTACTGCTGTTCAAACATTCTTCTACGTTTATTAACTTTTGAACGAGCTTTTTATTTACGATTTCCTAAGGAGTTTTATTTTATGTGAGATTTTCTAAGCACGGCCTTCTGAAAGCTTATTTCCTGAGAAGTCTATCCTGAAAGATTTATTGTAGAAAACTTTGTTCTGAAGCTTGGCTGCTGGGAGTTTAGCCTCCAGGAGTTTCGTTTTTGTGTTAACTACAAACAGAATTAACACAGTCACGCACTGTAATGCACGTACGTGCGTGTGCCCCCAATATTTGGCAGTCAGTCTCTTTTTCGAAGCCGCACCATCAAGTCCATGTTTGTCAGAGAAGGATATGTTACGCGCAAATTACGCAACCATCAAAAACAAGCACATGATGGAGACATACTTATTCTCCGCGCTTCAAAAACGAAGGAAAGTCACGCAGAAGTGAACCATTTTAATCCTACAACCCACAAAATAGAAAACAAAAGCGCCCAGCGGAACCTTCATTTTATAGATGGGGCAACTGTATGACATCTACCAGCACTCATAGAGATAAATGACTCCAAAATTACGAAGCTTTCCTAGGTTTGTACAGACAGGAATGCAATTCCAGCGAGCACTGCTAGCTTATGCAGCACCGGGTTCTGGTAATGACAACAAAGATTCTTTCGCGGAGCTCCCGGTCACTCGCAACCGGTCACTTATTCCGAACATGCGTGTATAATTCCACGGGCAGTTCGAGACTAGGATTTCCTCGTTGAAAAATACGCGGAAAGTTTTTTCCGCGCTCTTTTGATCTGCGGAAAAAACAACCGGTATAACTGTCGCAATCCTTTCTACGTTCGGTTACGTATGTTTTCACTTCACCGCCTAATATCATCTAAGCAACACGGTCGCTCGGTCAATCTTGCTTAGAGGGCGATTGCGTCACTGCTCTTCTTCATTAGCTGGACCAATTAAAGTGGGTACGAGCGCGTGACGTCACTATTGCGTAAATTAGGCTTGACCAACTCGGCGCAGAAGCGAATTACGGCACCTCGCCTTTCAGTGTATAATGCCTTCGCTCGACGATGTATAGATTGAGCTTAGGATACGATGGGGTAGACTCGTATAAGCGATGCATGCCGAGAGAGCGACTCGGAGAGGAGCAAGAAATATTCAGATAAGTCACGCGTGCAAGCGAAGCCTCGGAGGCCCGTCCGCGACCTTCAGAATGCTTCCTCACTTAGAACGGAGTGCGCTTCCCTTTCCTCCACCGAAGAAATTTCCTTCGTTGTCAACCTTGGCGCGGAGCCACGCATACTATCCAGTTTCTAGTGGGACGAGAAGAAGCAATCTGTGAGGCGCCGAGACAAGACGAGTCCCTTGAACACTGGTTCAGCTTTAGGTTTCATATTCGTGCAATTATATAACAAACACGAAACGCCCCTTTTTCTTTTTTTTTTTTTTTTTTTTTTTACAGCGAGGGTCGTAAAGTCAGATGATGTAGGTAATTCGTTGCCGATATCACCAAATGCTTGAAAATAAAACCCCTAAAACCAGCCGCGGTTTCTCCAGAATTTCGTCCCGAGTCCGCTGATCGAAATACGGCCACGCTGTCACAAAGCCACGCCAGCTTCTTGAACGTGACTCCTAATAAACCGCACGTGTTGGGGAGAGCCACACACATGAGCAGAGGCGTATCAACTTGTTTCTGAGTGGGGGGGGGGGGGGGGGGGCAAACCAACGCCCCCCCCCCTTCCCCCCCCTTCCCCCCCCCCCCCGGTCGTATATTTTTACTAGTGATGGGCCGAACTTTTGCCGAATCTTGGGATTCGGCGGAGCCGAACTTTTCTAAAGATTCGGCAAAAATACACTGTTACCAGACTTAACGTTGATATTTGGTTTTTCTCACAAAAGAAGGTTTACGTTTTTTTTTCTTAACGTAAATACAACATGTAGTGCCTATTGACACAGTTATTACTAAATAAGGTGATATTCTGCAAGATAATTGTATCGATGTCGCTTTTGTGTGTTAACTTGCAATTAGTCACGAATCACGCTACGAGAGTTTTGATTTTGAGACTTCACCAGCGCACGCCTGCAAGTGTTTTTACATTGTTAAAATAAAGACAATCACTGCGTTCTTGCATTCTCTGTAGTCGCCTTTTCGTGCGCGAAAACGAATGCAACGGTTGCTGAGCCTTCACCAGAAGAGATAACAATATTGTAAATATGTATGTTTTTCGATTTGAGTCACTTGACGTCAGCTTTGCATGAAAGTGTGCGTTCCATATTCTCAACGTTCCGTTTTTAACCTTTAAAATACCGGTTTCTGGTGTTACGACGCCCACGGACGTTTAGAAAGATGGGGAGAGTTAGGAATGTCGGATGTGCAACGTCGAGCATGATAGATAGTTATGTGTTTAGTTTTATGCAGATACATGAAAATCGCGAAATAAAGCGAACTAAAAAGCAATATTCTGTTTTGGCACAAACTACTTGTGAGCCGGAAATAGGATTGCTATATTAATAATAATAATAATAATAATAAAAATAATAGTTTTATTTCCACAAACTGGAAGGGGCCCATGTGGTGGTGTGCGGGGCTAAACAGATGGGTGAAAACCCTTACGCAGAGCGCCTGCCAGCCCGCTAGCATATGTGAAAAAGCAAAACCGATATATAGATGTACAGAATATACACACTACAGAGAGTGCGTAAAAAGGAAAGAAAATAAGAGGGAAAACATGTATCACATTATGACGAGGATGCCAGCTGCATCCCATACATTCTGGCAAGCTCTCGTGGCTCTGCCCCATTTGACGGCAGTGGGCTGCGAACACTGAGCGTCATTGTCAGTTGTCAGTAAATGTTTCAACTACCTCGTTTCATCAATGAAAATGTCAAATGAAAATTACGTTATCCAGAATGCACCGCATCATTGGTCACTTGCGCAGTGGATTGCGTAAATTACTGGTCGATCTTCTCTTCTTGAGGCAGAAAATATTGAAGAGAACCACACTCGCAAAAGCTCACAAACGCACAGTTACCGTGTCGCCTACACCACACCTCACCGTAACCGCTGATTGTACTAAACTGTACGATGGTAACCTCGCGACTGCGCGGCGTCCATTTGCGATCCATGGCCCGTCGCGTTCGTGCGCGTGCGCAGATATTTGCCAAATTTTTTCCGAATCTTTGCCGAACTTTCCTTCTAAATTTCGGCATGTGCGGAATTTTGCCGAATCCGAAGTTCGGCAGATTCGGTCCATCACTAACTTTTACGGCGCAGGTGATAGACTCCCTAGCAACGACGCTCACGCCGGATTGGCTTTTACGCAACGCGCGGGAACTTACATTTTGGATTCGGACGACGCGTGTGTCACTCGAAGCTCGTTAACCCCCCCGCCCCCCCCCCCCCCCCCCCGCGGCCTGCGTTCACGCCGCTTCGCGCCGACAGTATGCGGCTACTAATTACAAAACTATTAACCTATTTAGCCCCCCCCCCCCCCCCTCCTACCCCCGTACACGCCGCTTTGCAGCCGGCAACCCAAGCCCCGTTGTCCCCCATGCACATCCGTAAATAGAGTCCCATACGATTTAGTTCAGCGATGTTTCGTTGACAACATTTGTTTTTTTTCAGTGTTAATCGTAAAAAAGAAATGTCGTGAATATAGCCAAATGCCTCGACAAAACAAAATGTTCGAGGAAAAAAACAAAGAAGTAAGCCCACACCGTGGATAGAACCCGGGTCTGCTACGTATGAGGCAGACAACTTACAACTAAGTTACGCTACCGCTTATGTTGACGGCGGCAGCGTCTATCTCCACGAACCAGCCAATCCGACGTGAGCGCCGTTGCTAGGGTTTGTATTGCCTGCGGGTTAAAAATATGTCCCCGCGGGTCGGGGGGCGGTGCCCTTGGTATTCCTTGGGCACTGCTGACCAGTGTTTGCCCTGCCCAGTGGCGGCTGTTTCAGGGGGGGGGGGGGGGACACATGCCCTTGCCTCCCCCCCCCCTCTGAGAACTGGGGGGGGGGGAGGGGCAAGCGCCCCCCTTGCCCCCCCGGTTGATACCCCCATGCACATGAGGGTCGCGCAGCGCCAGCTAGATGGCCGCAATTGCAGTGACGTCGCAACACACCGTATGAGACTCTCGCTGCATTCATTAACGAGCCTCTATGTGCATAAAACATATGAAAGTGTAACCTTCGGAGAAAACATTGGCGACGGCTCCTTTAGGTAGGGTGCCGACCGGGGCATAAGATACGTAAGGAATAAATTAGAGTTCGTTAAGAAGACACAGCTATCGCTGCGATGCACCATGGATTCGGCCTGGACTGGTCACTTTTATTCAAAGCTTAAAAAGCGTGAACTGAAACACGGACGAAATAAGACACACGTACGACAGGGACAAGCGCTAGTTACAAGTTATGTTATTAAAGAAACACTCACTCAGCTAGTGTGTCGTTCACCATACCGATAAGCCAATAACTGAAAAGATATTGTCAATCTTGCATGAAGCCACCTAAAAAGACATTTCATTATTCAGTAGAAAAATGAACGGCATACTCCCAACCCTTTGGAGCGAGGACAAGTGGACAAGGGGAGAGGTTTCGTTGTGATAAAGGAATCCCTTTTTTAAGACAAAGTTTATGCGGCTATCGAAAAAATATTTAGACGGTCAATTTCATTACTTAGAAGCATGATGGTACTATGCTCAGGCGCTCAAAGATTTAAGCCTTTATGGCGTTAAGAAAGCACCTACTAAGGCGGATAGTTGTTTTTTAAGGTCTTCTTCACCGGTAAGACTCGCCAACATAACTGTTCATTAAGGGCTATTGTTTCTCAAATCTGTTCTTGACACGTTCAGGTCAGCCACTATCTACAGCGTCATCTAAGCGTGCTTACCAGTGACGACTCTTTTCTTGCTCGAAGCTCCAGTGAAATTGTGCAAGAGCTGATGACAGGCTTGAAGGGGAGGGGAGGGGGGGGGGGGGCACGGCATCTTCTGTTGACGTGAGAGGATTGTATTTCTCAGTTCTTCACCGTGGTATTTTCAGCGCTCTTCGCAATAACGTAGAAGACTCAGGAGAGTTTCGGTTTCAGAATTCCACCGGAATTGAGTGACCGATTTTTGGATTGGATTTTTGTTCGCAGTCAAAGGTCGTCAGATTTAATGGACAGTTCTATGTTCAGAGGGATGGTATTTGTATTGGGTTTTAGGTAGCATCGGCATTCTGTTGAACGTTTCTTCCTGGCGTGGACAAGCGCATTTCTAAAGGTTTGGTTAGGATGAATGTGGTGAAATTTTGCCGATATGTGGACGACTTCCTTGTTATATTGCAGGATACTACTGAGATTAGTTTCGACAGTGCTGTCACAAAAACCGTTCTCTTTATTTCACTTTCGGGTGGACTACAAAAACTAACGATGGGAATCGCCTACGGATAATTGTATACAGTTATTTTATCGGCAGCTCTTTTCTTCAATGTTTATTTGTGCTGGAGCAACAATCCACGTTAAACAAAAGCCCCTTTCCGTTCAGCAGTTTCCACGCAAAATAAGCTAAACGATCGATTGCGTCCACATGCCTACACTCAGCTATCACATGGGCTGCCACCATAGACTGTCAGACAGATTTGATCTTCAGGTTGAGCGTTTAAAGAAAGCTGGTTACCCGTCTTACCTACTTTCTAATGCTTGTGAAAAGCTTCTAAAAAAAACTAAACGTATAAGCGGTGAAAATAGTCAAAAGCAAAGAGAAAGGATGCCAGTGCAGCAACGGTGCCCTACATAAGCAAGGTGTCGCACAATTAAAAAAACAGTAGCTGCCAGGCACAAAGTCATTGTGTGGCTTCAGCCCTTTGCTTACTCTTTAAGATCTTTTCGGCCTTATCGAGAAAAAGACATGACTCATGTTCCAAGAAACACGTCAAAGATACCCTGATTCTGTAACAAAGGTGGTTTACGAGATTGCCTTGAGTTGTGGCCGTGTTTTCCGTATTTACTCAAGTGTAACCCGCACTATTTATAAACAAGGCCCTTGTGTCTACTTTCCCGCAAAGCAC
The DNA here is from genome assembly GCA_013358835.2 of Ixodes persulcatus. Classification (NCBI taxonomy): domain Eukaryota; kingdom Metazoa; phylum Arthropoda; class Arachnida; order Ixodida; family Ixodidae; genus Ixodes; species Ixodes persulcatus. The sequence goes on along the minus strand of JABSTQ010011430.1, from coordinate 126,546 downwards.
ATATACAGCCATTCATCGCGTTGCGCATAAATAACATAGCGAATAACTAGGTAAAGAACATGACTCTCCATACCAATGCAACCTTCACAGATGGTATTTTTGCGCGAAGACGTTATCTCTATCCTGTAAACAGCTGGTATCATGCTGTCGATCGCGGTGATTGGCAATCCGCGTGCTCCGCGGAAAAGCGAACCCTCAGGTTTTCTTCATAAATAGTGCAGGTTATACTCGAGTAAATACGGTATATCGGAAAGACAGGTGTTTGTTTGGATGATAAGGGGAGAGAGCACAGACTCGTGGTGCAAAGACCTTTTTGAGGCATCTTTCGGAGCATTTTAAGCGTTGAGGTTGCACACCGCTTTTAGATTCGACAAAGTTTGTGAAAAAAGCGAATGAAAAGGCGAAGAGGATGAAATTCGAAAACGGAGCGAATGAAAAGATGGAGTCTACCTTTCCGCTGAATAAGAACATGTCTCGTTTAGATGGCTTCGTATAAGAATGCAGTTATGTTATTGGTGTATAAATCAAAAGTCCAATTGGACGTTTTTAGTGATTTATACAGCGTAAGGTCGGTCTGCCAGGATGGGGCGACACTGATTTACACTGTAGATGAGCAATTTTGCCAGTGCAGTACGACTGCTAACCTGGGGTTTTTAACGTGCTTGCGCAGTAGTGATACACGACCGCACACCGGTTCGATGCTCATTTAGATCGAAACGGACAGGGGTGGGGCTCGAACCCAGGATCCCTGGGTTTTGCAGCACGAGCTTTCGCTCCACGCGCGTCGAGATGGGTGTGCGCTTTAGCCCACTCCGCCCACTCCGATTGGTGTATAGCTTGTGTACCGGTGTGGCGAACGACAGACTGGTTGTGTGAACGCTTATTTAATAAAATCAGTTTTAAGTAGCTCCTGTCTCTGTCGCAAGTGATTTTTTTTTATTTCGTCCACGTTTCAGTTTTCGATTTTAACTGTTTTAATAACATTCATTAACGAGACCCCACCAAAGTTTTATTTCACCTCTCTTATTAATCGATAAAAACATGTAAAAAAATAAGACATTGGCTACCGCAACAAAGGGTCTTGGGCTCCGTTTGAGATGCAGACTTATTTTAAGTAACGTACAAGACGGGCAGGTGGCTTTAGCTGACGAGTACGAAGAAAAAATAGAACCAGTGTGCCTGGATCTACAAGCCGAGTTTTCGCTATGCGTTGCGTAGAACAAAAGCATTAAGCCACCGTGTCTCTCATTCCTCAAACACAGTACAGCAAAAAGACAGGTAATGCAATAGGTATATCGAAGCCGGTTAAAAATTTATTTTGCGCAATTTATTTCTATGCGAGGTTGCGAAAACCGATATGTTGCACCACAACTTCTGTACCTGTAGCCTCGGTTCGCGAGAATGCCTGGAGTGCTGGAGACAAATTTAACGTGTTTTGTTATTCCCCAAAATGGTTACATATAAGACGTGCAATGAAATCGCAATAAACAGTGATAAAACACATTAAAAAGTCGACCGTCGTCACGATAATATAGTGTTATATTGTATAAAATAAAGCTCACATAAACAAACCAATCAGAGCTTCAAGAAACATCTTACTCTGAAGAAGGAATTTTAATTTTAATGATGGCTACATTTATCTGGCTGGACGAAACATTGCCTTGTAGGGGGGAGGGAGTGAGGAGATTGTGGAGGCAAAGAGTCATGTTGGTCGTTTTAAGGTTTGCGCGAGAGATGTTATCCAAGAGAATGTGTAGTTGGGGTAGTTGGTGTATTGCGTTATAAAACCGCCAAAACGACAGTAAGGATTGACGACAAAACGAAGTGCCTTTTCTTGTCGTCGATCCTTACTCTGTCCCTGATTTTGGCGCTTTTAGTATAAGGTGCTATTCCTACGCGTAATCGCCACATGATATTTGTGACTGAAACACCCAATATATGGAACGGCGGTAGTTGCAATATAGCGGAAGAGACGGGGATAGATTCAACATAATTTCCCGTGCGCCTGCTCGCTGACGCTGGTCAGTGTGCCGAAATTAATCTTTTGGGCTACAAATACGAAGCGGTCAGAGCAGAAGCAGATCACAAGTGGCGGAGATGTTGGTACGCGCAATAAAATCAACATGTGGATTTTTAAAATTCGCAGAGCAGAATAAAAAATTTTATTTTTTAATGCGCTCTTTTTTTGTTTTCTTATGTTAGAACTTTACGATGTACGAACAGGCCGACCAGAACCATGCGGTAAAAGCAGCATCAAGGCCGACAATCAAAGCCACCGTCTTCGCCGCCTTCCCCACTCCTCTAGTTATTCGTTCGTTCGCGGGAGTTGCAAATAGCTTTGCGTTAATAAGAAAGTTACTGAGACACTAGTGGAGCTACACATGAGATCTTTCTGAATTGCGAGCCTTGGCTAAGCAATCGCTGGTGGCCCTTCTTGGCATCAGGTGCGGAGTGCGCACACACTGAACCGGCAGTCTTGGAGGCCATGATCTCGTCCAAGCGATGAAGGAATATTTCGCTTGGTCGGTCTGCGTTCCACGGACGACCGAAACGCTGTCATTCGTGTTTCTCTTACCAACGACAGTACTTGCAGAATATCTACCAGCCGAAAGTCATAAAATCGTGCTTCCAGCTCTATATGTGGCTTTGACAGGTGGTGACAAGTTCGACGAAAGTTCGAACGAAAGTTCGACTCTTGTGCGCATGCGCAAATGTCTGAAGCTGATGCCACATGAAGGAGGAAAAGTGCGTTATTTATTCAATACATTGTGCCACTGTCACTTCATTAAACTAACTAAAACATTAAACATATACATATTTGCTTTTATATTGTGTAAACATTTGTAACCATTCTTAACGCATGATGAATTTGAAAAAAAAAAGGTTTGTTTTCCGAAATATATATATATATATATATATATATATATATATATATATATAATATCCTAATGTACAATGTATAGCAGCTCTTGGAAGAAAACGGCGGCACACCACCGATTGGACGTATCAAGACGCCATATCGATCCGAGTTATCAAGACGTCTCTTGCAAACAAGTACCCGTCATGGTTTTCAAGGGAGCTTACGTCGTAAGCAACTTACAACGGAAGCTTTATTATCATCGTCCTTTTAAGAATCTGGACTGCTTAAAGGGGTACTGACACATCAAAATCAATTTTTTTTTTATCATCCGAAACGATTGAAAACGATGCCGGGACATTACCCTCAAAATTCGAAACTTGGGAATTCAGTATTTGTGAATTAAAAAAAAAAACAATTTCCAAATGCCGAATTTGAAGTTCCCGTGCGATCCGCGCCAGTGCGCTGACGTCAAATTTTGCGGTCTCCTGCGAGTCGACTTTCTCTCGGACCTCCGCTCCACGCTACAAAGCAAAGCGCCGTTGCCACCGCGACCCGAAAAGCCGGCGGACCGACCGGGAAAAAAACGGTTTTTTCCCCCGACTTACCGATCATACTCTGCTCGAGCACCACCAAATTTTCCGAGGGAGGATACAAATCCAAGAAGCGATATCATACCGGACTCTGATTTTTGGTATTTCAAAAAGAGGGGCCGCAGTGCGTTCTCGATTGCGTTAAAAAAACATGTTTTACGATTGCCGTTAATAAATGTAATAAAAATGTCGCCTACAGAGCTTCTAAATTTTATAATTTTTGACGTCACTGATCAAAAGAACCGAGGAGGTGAGCAGCGGGAGAGAAAAACGCCAAAAATAAAAAGGCGCGCGCGCGCGTGCGGGGAAATTTTTGTTCGCGATGCGGATTTTTTTGCCCGTCTATGACTACAAGGTGCATCGTTTTAGACGATAAAAAAAAAAATACGACCTTTGGGGTGTCAGTGCCCCTTCAAGTGGTACGCCAAATTTAGTGAGTGTCGAGCTTTGGCATAGTGGCTCTTCCAGAAAGATAAAAGCATGCATACGGCTAAACTAGAGCTCGATATACACAGGAAGCCAGAAAGACGTTTGGTAGTATATACCACCAAACACGAAGTGAAATCATAATGTGATCCCAATAAGAGATGATTCTGGTTGCACATGTGATCGAAGTAAAATTGCCAACATGTTTGTAGTGCATTTTAAATCCCTTTTTTCGTCTGCGGCAGTCACTGACGGCAGCACGACATGCCAAAGCACATCATATTTTCTTTCTTTTATCCCATTTGACGTACTTGAAATTAAGCAAAGAATTTTTAAGATGAAACAAAAGCTTCTTGTCTCGCATATGTCATTCTCACTTTTATTGTGAAAAGGTGTGCGGAGAATTTGCATCCTGTCTTATTACACATATTTAATTTATCACTTCGTTCAGGGATATATCCGTCTATCTGGAAAATCGCCCACGGTGTGCCGATTCATGAATCAGGCGATCCTAGCATTGTAAACAACTACCGTCCCGTTCCATTTCTGTGCAGTATTTCTATGGTTTTTGAGATTGTAATACCCAAACGTATGTAAAGTGTTTTTACCCTAAAAATAATCCCTGTGCATTACGGATTTTGGAAAGGCAAGTCGGTTGAATATAGTCTGTGCACTTTTTTTAGATTATGCTGTTCCATTTGTTCGTGACTGCAATACATTTTGATATGATGAAGGCATTCGATAGGTTGATCCCAATACACTTCTGACAAAACTAGATAGCTAACGTTTGTGTCCTACGTACTGCCATTGGTTTAAAAATGACCTCTCATGTCGTAGAAATTATGTTCGTGTGTCAGGGGTGCATGCCCGAACATATTTTGTCGCCCTCCGGAGTGCCCCAAGGAAGCAACCTTAGTCTACTTTTATTTCTGTGAACGACATCTCTCATAGCGTGAAAAACTTTGAAGTATTATTATTTGCCGACGACATGAAACTGTTTCGCTGTGTTCGTTCGTACTCAGAATGCAAACTTCTTAAGGATGTCGCGCTGGCAATTCCAAGGTGATGTTCGTTTAACTATCTATTGTTTAATGAGCAAACGACAAAACTAGTGTATCTAACTAGAAAGCTTGATTTAGTTGTGTTCCCGTAAACAATAGACAGCAGTGTGATCGCCCGAATGTCCGTCATTCGTTATCTTGAAATTTTTATTGATTCATCTTTAAATTTTAGTAATCATGTTTCAACTATTTCTAATACTTCTCTTATGAATCTTGGGGCGATATCTCGATTTACGAGGCAATTTTCTTCTCCTGATTGCCTTGGGCATTTATTTTGCTGCTTAGTGCGCACAAAGCTGAAGATTGGTTTTATTGTTTTGGATTGTATTAACCACGCCACGTCATGCTCTACTGAGCGTGTTCAAAGACGCTTCACTAGCATAATCTATGATAGGCATTTCAGGTGCAAGTATTAGTACAACTAGTTAAAAAACTATAATTGCGCACTTTGCTTAATAGAAGACGCTTACATGATCTTATTTTCCCCATAAGATTGTGAACGGAAGTATTGATTCATCACTTTTGTTAAGTACTGTTAGTTTCCATGATCCCTTGCGGTCTAGTAAGTTTCAGAGCCCGCTCTACCACTTCACTTTATATGATACATACCCCTTAAAAAGAATACAACTAGAACATAACAAGCTTGATCAGTCTACTATAAACATTTTTAGTGACGTGACAACTTTTCGACAGCCTTGAGTTGATAATTTATGTATAATTTTGGATTTTCTGAATGTCTGCATTTCATTTCCAATGACGAACTGTGCACCACTATTTAGACCACATACTGTTTGTGGACACAACAAAATAAAAATTATTATTGTTTTCCCGCCAATTTCCCGTGGCACGTGTCTCGCGCCCGTTCGTGGAGGAAGTGTTGTCGACACTTATAAGACACGCGAAGAGGGAATTTTATCGCTGCGCTACACTTTGGCCAAGGCTTTCACACGCAAGAGAGCTGGTCGATAACAGTCGGAGAATGTCCGCGATAACGACGGAACTCGCGTCATCCGTCCGAGGCGAGGTCCCGAAATATGCGTAGAATCCAATCATCGCGTGCTAATCAGTGTTTAGATAAACTGAATGGGGAGTGGAAGGTATTCAGTATCAGATGTATCATGCAAGTCACGCCATTTGCGTACTCGTGCCAGAGTCTTCCTAGTAGAGGCTTCCAGGAAACAGGTCTCGCAGGGTTCGAAGAAACACTCATTGTAGTCTAGAAAGAAAGGTATACGATTGAACTTTCCTTAAGAACACAAGACAACGATTTCTGGCGAGCAGTATCAAAATCCTAGCGAACGTCTAAACAAAAAAAAAACGATAAAAAACGGATTGGCCCACGGGGACTATGAAGACTTTGTTTGTTTCACTTGCTCATTATTTCTAGGCACATCGCGTTTCTCGGCTTATATTATGAGCCTCTTCATTCGCTACAATTATTTTACCTTTCGCCCTGATTGAGTATCTCCGTGTTCTGGTGTTTTGTGGGTAAGCTGATCTCAGACGTTTTTTTAGGGATTGAGCCGGCAAGCGTGGCTACACGTGCGTTGCTATTCTCAGCAAAGCTGCGTTTTAGCACTGAACCGGTGTGTCACTGTGAGCATTATACAAAAGAGAACGGTGAGATAAACAAATAAAATAGCACTTCACTCAGGGTTGACAATGAAAATCAATATGTTGAAAACTAGTGTGATTTAAATTATGATTTACATCACGACTTTGCCTCGATTGTCGTTCGCCAATTACGTATAGCAAATCAGAGCTAAAAAAAGAGCTAAAAACCTAATGTTCTCTTGAAAGATTATCACAACATGGAAAAGGAGGCAAATGGGCAGCTTTTAGCTAACTAAAAAACGAAAGCTATTTTTGTGGGTTTTTGTCAATAAGATGTAACCAAACTAACGTAAATTTACAGTAGTCCTACCTTCCGCATTATCAGTGATGGGATGGATTATTAAATTAAACCGAACTGTTTTATGATACATATTGTGATAAAGAATCTCTGTTTTCGAGCTACGATGATCTAAATAATTTTAATACCCGATTTAAAAGGAAATTAAGATGTATTTGATCTTTTTGTGTGTGAAAATAATTATAACTTTTTTTCTACGCTGACTGCAGTACACAACGTCCGTAGATCAATGTCGGTTGTATATATCTTTAAGAAATCTTTAGCTGTGTTCGGAGTTTTGTGTCTTTCCGTTCTTTTTTGTCACCTGGCTCCAGGAGTTTCATGTCAGTTGTCTAGCTTCCTAGAACGCCTGGCGCCTTTTTGTGTCGCTTCCGCTCAGTGGCGCTTGTTACACTATCCACCCAGACCCACATGGCCAGACGCGACGGAACCGGGGTAACGTTGAATGCGCATTGCCTGCGGTGGAAATGGGATTCCTGCGTAATTTCTAATGGTGAACATTAAGCGTGCGCGTAAGTTTGCGTAAGACGGTCGTCGTTCCAAGAAACGGCCCTTTTTCGTCTCCCGTGAGAGCGGTGGCCTTAAGGATGACTATCCGTCCGTTAATTGCTCGCGTGCGGGTAACGCAGACGCACTGTTTTTAGAACGACGCTCTTCCGCGGAGCTTGTCAGCTAAGGGGTCTAAGGGCGTCGATACTGCACGCTCGACAATCACCACGAAGTAAAGGTGAGTATATAAGGCCCTCGATTTCTGCGTGGAACGTCGAAATGCATTGCCACCACAGATTAACGTTGTTGAAGGCGTGCATTTTTTGTTTATGCACGATTCGATTATTTACAAATCCACAGCCCAGCGTGCCATCGCCGCGGCCCAGCATGAGCGTGTTGGTCATCCTTGATAAGCAGACCGATCAGGCGTCGTACGTAAGGACGACGAAAATGTTACGAGGGAGATGCTGGCCATTAGAACTGATCTCGCCTTTTGCGGAATTGAACTTGAGCACCAAAACTAGATATATACTGTTTTTTTCTAAGCTTAACAGATTTGTTTAAAACAAAGCAGTGACTGTTTACACTTATGCGGCTTCAGCAGGTAAGTTATACGGCCAGGGGGACATAGCATAGGTAGCTAATTGTAACGATCGGCAGGCTAATTAATTAGAATTCGTTCATTAACTTTTCAAATAATGAAAATGGACATATGATTACAATTAGAAACTTGCTGAGCGTCATCGAAAACCACTAAATCAGTAATTCTCAGAAAGACTTTGAGCGCGTGAGAAGCTTAGTTGTGTACTAAAGTCACCACTCGCGGAGCAGGTACAAGGCTAGCTGTAGCGGTAGGTGAGTGCATAATGCCCACAATTTCTGCGTGAAACGTCGCAATGCACGGTCAGTCCAGACTGACATCATAGAAGACGTGAATTCGTGTATATGCAGCATTTGATTGTTTGCAAAATGCACAGCCTAGCGTGCCATCTTCACGGCCCAGCATGAGCGCGTATTGGTCAGCCTCGAAAAGCGAGACCCTGTTCTGTACAGCCTTTTAATTTTCGTGTCTCCGGATTCATTACGGCGCAGTTAGAAGACTTGTTCTGCGTCCGCGTGCGTCCGGCACTAACGTTTTCCGGTTCCGTCACAGGAGTGCGATACCCGAAGCGGTGAGGTGCCAGCCATATAACATTTTCTCTGTTAAGAGGTAAGACACTTGTGCCAAGTTGTTTATACATAAAGAACGCATTACACCGAGCTTTTTGTGCTGTTGGATGGAAGCAAATCTTATAGTACCTGACACGCTGACATCGGATACTACTCTAGATGGCGCCTCGACTTCATCCCTGGGAAATGAGAAGTGACTCCAAGCAACACAGGTAAAAAAAAAAAAAAAGAAAAGTGAGAAAAAAAGAAGAAAAAAAGTCGCATATATGTGTTTTTTTTTCGGAAACGTTAAGAACATTAAAAAACAAAAGCAAAAGAGAAACAGAAAGGAAGAAGTGACACGTGTTTCATTCTCACCGTCGGTTTCATCACTTTTATCGGCGCCGTCGAGGCGGCAAAGCGACGCTTCCGCAATGGGACACAAATGTTCTGGCTGTTAGAGCACGCGATTTACGGTAAGTCATGAGGGAAAACCCCCCAGTCGACGATTTGTAGCGCCTCAACGCACCTGGGCAGGGGTGGAGCCGCAAAGGTTTCGAAAGCGTTCCGTCTGCAAAAGTCTCGCACAGCGCCGCAGGTGCACGGGCGCGCACTCGCAATGACACAGAGCGCACTCTCCTTTTCTGAATGCAGAACAGCTGCATTCAGAGGCGCCGTTTTGTGTCAATGAACGCTCCGAACTCGACCTCAACGCTAGTTGACAAGAGTTGTCTCATGGGCGCTTTAATAACTTCTATGGACTTATATTTATGAATGCGCACCTCTAACTATTATTTAAAGCGGCCATGTAGTCGGTTAGTCAATCCAATGGGGAGGCTACAAGAATCGTTAAACGCTGCTATATTGTAAATATAACCTCAGATACTTGGAGCAGTAAATTGCTGGGATTTCTAGAAGCTTAGCAATCCTCATTTTCATTCGTTCGCTAACGATTTTTCATTCGTCCGCCGTTAGTGCGTGGAAAACTGAGAAACAGAACAGAGCTCAAGTAATAGGTCATATCCTTTAGCAAGAAGCTAACCACAAAATAAAGCCATGCTCTTGGATACGTACCTTTAAGTACAAGTAGTCAGGGTACCATTTTGACCGATTAATCGGCGAAGTAATTATCAGACGGTTACTGCATGCACGGAGTAATTGGTAGGCTCATGGATTAATTCAGCAGCCTAACATAAAATATCTGATTCCTATGTCAGCCGAGTGGATAGCTTAATGCGCTCAACGGGCTATCAATACGGTCATACCGCGCCAAACGTCAGCTAAAAATTGGACTCCCGCCAAATTAGACTTACTTCTAACAAAGTTTGCGAAACTGCTTCGGTTCTTTTGATACATTTCGTTTCTATAGTTTGCTCGCATCGAAATACAATCGGCATGAATAAAATGTTCGTTCAACTGGCGCCATATTTTAGCTAACCTCGCACCTTGTCGCAACGGTGCCGCGCAGGCGAGCGTTTTCCAGCGCTTATCAAAGAGGCGAAAAGTGCCGAGTCACTGAGCTCTGGACGTATGCAGGGATATTTCGCACAAAGAGAGCTACTGAAAACGCTTTGAATGTAATGCACTGTCCAGTAAATAAAGATGACAGCGCTCAGAAGGCAATTTTGGGTATGGTCTACTACGGGTAGAAACCCAAAGAGAGGAGAAAAAGCACGGGGACATCAAAATACTGATTCCTGGTTAGAATGATCAGTGGGTAGAAGCAAAGCTAGCTCCATGTTTCTCTACTCACTCTTCGAACGCGTTCCACCGCGTACACCGAACGCACTGCGCTCGCCACTCGAACGCGTTCGAAGAGTGAGTAGAGAAAAACCTACCCCCTAATCCTTCCAACCAGAACTCTGTGTTCTGACGATCCGTGCGTCCCCTTCTCTCTCTCTTTCTCAGTTTCTACACAAATAAATTAATGACGGCCCGGAATTTTTTTTTTTTGCGAGCTCCATTTTCTTATTGCTCTGGACCGCGTGGAGGAGCGGCACTTAGATCAATAAGGCACCTGGAACAGAGCCACTACAGTAGCGACGCTTCAGAGTAGCAACACTTCAGTCATCTTGGTGCGTAGAATCAATTTTGGCAGTTGTCACCCGTTCTTTCCAACGTGCCTGACGGAACATGCAAGAAATATTTTCAGGAATTAAGGTTACTGCCCAGGCGAACCGGTAAACGATCATCATAAAAAAAAATTATCGAAACAAGAAAAAAAATGGTAAACACGCTGCCCGTAAGGTGACACACTGCGGCAACTGAGGTGTGACGTTGGAGCCTCTAAGGTGTCAGTTCAGACCAGATGGATTAAATGAACGGTAAATGGTGCGAGCGTGCACCAGAGTCCACATTGGCGTTTCATATTAAACCGAGTACGAAATTTTCACAGCGTTTCTGGAACCAATGATGGTGCAATCAGTAGAGAGCATTTGGTGAACCTGTCAAACAATTTTATTAATCACTGCGTTGAACTAGTGCCTCGTAGTAATTAAAGAACACTTCGAAAGTCGCGCTCCCCAAGTTTGAAATTAAAGATCCGACGAAACTCCATCTGCATGCATGGACTGTTCCCTGTCTTTGGTGTGGCTGCTTGGACGCCCTATGCAATGGTATTGGACACAAACTAACAGCCCTTGTGATAAGTGAAGAACACTTCCGAAATCGTGCACTGAATTTTCAAGCGTGTATCTCCACCTAATTTCATGCCTGTGGTTTCGCCGGCTTAGCGCCCACCTAGCTTTATACGCTTTATCACCCGAGGACCTTTCTGGAAAAATTAGCGAAAACACTCGGTTTTTAGCGTTTCCACTGTCAGCAGTCTGATGTTTATGTATTTATGTGCTGTCATGGTGTCACGTGACGACGTATTGTCACAGGACGTCTGAATGTCACGTGACGTTACAGTTCCAGGTGGCACAGAGTTCTGGGCCAAAATTTGGACTTTTGTCTGTGAGTTTAGGGCCTTGACAAGCCCGAAGAAGCCAAAGTAGAGCCAAACCTGACCTTCCTTGGCAAGAGTCTGGGTATTTTGGCCCTAATTCGCCAAACAAGTGCTAAACTTAGGCTTCACTGCCTGGTAGTTTGGCTGTCATCTGCGATCTTTGGGCCAAAATCGCCTAACAAATGTCAGAGTTAGGCTTACTGCCCGGTAGTTAGGATGATATTTGGCATTTTAGGGCCAAAATCGCCAAACAAATGCCAAAGTTAGGCTTCACGTTTTGATAGTTCGGCTGTCATCTCGCACCTTCGGGACAAAATCGCCACAGATGTGCCAGAGTTAGGCTTACTGCCTTGTAGTTCAGCTGACATCTGGCATATTTGGGCCCAAGTCGCCAAACAAGTGCCAAAGTTAAGCTTCGCTTCCTGATAGCTTGGCTGTCATCTAGCAGCTACGGGCCAAAGTCGCCAAACAAGTGCCAGAACTAGGCTTACTTCCTTGCAGTTCGGCTGATGAGGTATTGGAAGTACGCGGGTGGTCTGCAGCTGAATTAAACAGAAATTGAGTTTTATTCTGCTCGCAACTTTTGATTTTATTTTGGGTGTTTCTTGATTTCTCCAGGCCAAACGTGGGCTGAATGCTTTGCCACGGCTGGACCAGGCTTTGGAAACGCAGATTTCGCCGGATTGTTGTGTTCGCGCGTAGGTACACACGCCAATATCGGGACGCGCAGTGAGAATGGTTTGACGTTGCAGAAACTGCTGCCGTCGAGCAAGCGCTGCGCGAGGCTAATGTGTGCACGTCTCCTCAACAGATATCATTATTAGGCTTCGCATTGCAAAAGCGAGCGTAGCTCTGTGCGTGTGTTGCATTGTGATTGACTACAGTCAAAACCTAGCGATAACAAAAAGCGAGAGCGACAGTGGCTCTGTGGTATTGCGCCCGCATAACACTCTGGGGAACGAAGATAGAATCCTGGCGGGGACGAATTTTTTTAAAGTTAATTTGAAGCAGTTGACAGCATCAACCCAGACACTCCTCACCCTCACAGTCTTTCAATCCTCCCCTCCCCTCCCCCCCCCCCCCCTGCCACCTAACCAACGGTGACATTCCAAGTCTCGGGTACGAGACATGGTATTTTCACTTTCAGTCAAAAATGCAGAGGGAGCTTAGCTGCATTGTTCATGCCCCTTCAACCTCGCCTCTTAATTGCTAAGCCTCTCCACCTGCTTTTGTGTCTTCGTGTGGCTGTCAGCGAGCGCGACGGCCGCATTAAGCAAATCAGAAGTGTGGAGCAAAACGCGTGACCTCCCTCCGTAGGACACGTAGTACAAAAACGCGACGAAAATTTGTCACGTGACTATCTTTGGGCCACGTAGGTCCGGTTTCCGAAATGCGCTCTTCAGTGTGCTCTTGCTTTCGTGCGTTGCAGGTGCGGCCATGCTTTTTGGTTGTAAGCCACCGGAATACGTTCACGCCAATTTTTCCGTAATGGCCTTTTTTTTTCGTCGGAGTCCGTGGAATTCTTGCGCTGTGTTTGTTGGACGCGCTTCGACAAAAACTGCTTTTCGTCGGCGACAGGACATCCGTTTAATGTGCGCAACCATTTTTCTCGATTGTGTTTTCGGGCTGCCCGAGTCAGATTATGCATCTACCAAGGATTACATGATATTGCTTTTATTAGTAAGTACACTGCCAGCATGCTTCTGATAGTAGTTTTGCATTCCTCTCAATCTTCGCGGTTTTTTTTTTTTGTTTTAATTTATGAGTTTTGCTAGTCACGAAATCAGCGTTAATTATGTTTTATAATTTGCTTTTCATTTTATAGAGAAGTATGACCTTTGTAACTATGTCGAAAATAAGCTGTGTGTAATGATAGTTATTTAAAAAAAACTTCTGGGAGCGTTCGAAACAATTTCGTTCGTCCGTGTATGTTCTTGATATACGACAAATGATATGCAACGTCGTATACAACACAAACTTGCACGACGTCCGGCCAATACGGAGCGGACGCATCGTAGAGTATTCGCACGATATTGCGCGAACACTAGACCGGGTAAAAACGACTGTACGGCAACACCTGCCGGATATTGAACGGTGGTGCTAAACTAAACATTTGTGCCGATGTTGGAACCTACTTTCAGCCGGTACTGGCACTACGCTGCCAAGTATCGCCGTGCTGGTTGGGAACGCAGATGGTGAGATCTAAAGAAAGTGTTTCCAACGATAATTTAATTTAAAGTTTCTTCTGGAGCGCGTGAAAGAGCACTTCTGTGGCACACAAGAGAAATTACAAACTTCGGCAGGCAGCTGGGCTTTCTTTGGCACTTTTGTCACTTTGGCACTCCAGCGGCTAGCCAGAGAAGAGCCAAACTTCGGCATGCCCCGAATTCCCAAATTAGGATTTACTTCGATAGTTATGGCTCAAGCCTGGCACTCACTTTGGCACAACTGTAGCGGACCAGAGAAAAACCAAACCTTGGCTTATCCGAAATACCCAAAATTTGGCGTAGCTTTGGCGGTTATGGCTCCAGTATGGCACTTACTTCGGCAATCCTGTGGCAGACCAGAGAAAAGCCAAACTTTGGCATGTCCAAAATACCCAAATTAGGCATTGCTCTGGCAGTTATTACTCAAGTATTGCACTACTTCGGCACTCTTGTGGCGGACCAGAGAAGAGCCAAAATTTGGCATGCATTATAGTAAGTTACAGGTCAATAAGGAAGCGGCAAATGCCCCTCAAAGGGATTCATATATCCCTCCGCCACCTCCACATCCAATAGCGTCCCATTGTTTCCGTGACGTCGTGGCCAACACGGGAGATGGTGTTTGCCTTCCTGTAGATATTTGTTTCATCTTTCGAGCGACGAGAGGGATATTAGAGTTTTCCCCCTCCGATGGAAACAAATACGACTTTGGGGGGTTAGGTTCCCCTCCGATATATACAAAGGACACTTTCAGGGGCTCGCTTCCCTCTCGGATGAATACAAAGGTCGCTTTCTTAAAAAGTAGGGGTCGGAAACAAGTTGGCATCACTCTGTAGCCAATATCTATTTATTGAAGCGGAACAAGGGGCGTTTCCCGTGAACTATTCTTTCGACTGAGGATGGATTTTAAATGGGTGCATCACGCTTGTGGGAGGAGCTTCTCCTACCTTCTTGACTTGTAACTGACTATAGTATCGCCCAACTTGGGGCTATAGTTAGGCAACACACTTTGGCACTGATCAACGTCATGGTGCAAAACCTAACTGGGCCAAAGTTGGGCCCTTACGTTTGCTATACCTTTGCCCAAGTTGGGCATTTCTCTGGCGTGCTACCTTGGGTGTCACGTGGCCTCATGACATCACGTGATTTATGGTGTCACCTGACGTGATTAAGTCGCGTGGCGTCACCGTGCAACGTAACTTCACATGAAAATGTCACTTCATGATGTCACCTGACCCAGATGACGTGATGCGCGACGTGACGTCTCATTCGTTTTGAGCGGCGTGACGTCAACGGCGTGACGTCAATGTGTGATATTTTGGCGGAGTGCCGAAAATAGCTCGCGTCGATATGGAGCGCGGTCGACTGTGCGAAACCCGCGAGCTGTCCCACTAACTGCTATCACAGTAAAAAAGCGACCACACAACACCGTCTAGAAACTCAGCTGCAAAACTTATTTTCACCGCGTCTTCTCTATAGTATAAGCCAAAACTCCTCAAACAACGCTAAAGCCAACAACGTCATCCCCACCTGTTCACCTCACCACCTGTCTGTGAGTGGGGTTGACGGTTGTTGTCGTCAGCGTTGTTTGATGAGTTCTGCTCATATAAAGGGAACCTGCGAAAATAAAGTTTGCAGCCGTCTTTTGAGAAGGTTTTCTGTTGTCCCGTTTTTTATCCCTAGTCTCAAGGTTTTTTTTTTTTTCACTATTAGACTTTTTTGTCGTCTTGCTTGGCAAAACAGTTGGCCATAGAGCAAAGCGACACTGCAACAATTCCCTGACACCATATACTTAAAACTAAAAAAATCGCCTTTCAGAACCATAACTGGTGCAATCGGTACCCGTGCGGCTGTAAGCATCAAATGGCGGCGTTCACGACCCGCTGGCATGTAAACATATATCGCGTGAGGTCAACGGTCGAATCAGCGTTGTGGTGGCGTCGGACAATGGAAGAAAAGAGCGCGGGTACCCTGAGCGTAGATTGTTGGTTAATCTACAAACGACCACGGTGTAACTCCAAAAATTGATACGCGCGCGATGTCAATCGCGTCATCCTGCAGGGGCACTAAGAAAACCAGAAGGGATCGTGTCATCTGCAAGGTGACACAAACTGCAGCGCAGTCGAAGCGGTATAGCGTTGGCTGTCGAATAATTATCGTATATAAAGTAGTAGGAAGCCCGACGTGTTCCGCATTTGGGGCATGGAGCGTCGATACATCCGTATTTACAATGAGTCGAGAAGGCTCGCGCGATTGTTTATACGGATTATTCCAAGCGTAGACAAGAAACAAACGAAAGGAACAACGCTCCGACTGCTTCGCTTTCGATTTTGTCGGTGGCAGGCTATTGTGATTCTCTGATACGGATGCATTATCGACGAATCATACCGCGGACTTCCCTGGGCTGAAATAGAAAAGCGAGGCGTGAGGCATTCGTTATCTTAAATGATAAGACTTTCCTAAAGTCAGAAAGACCGGGATAAGTAGGATTTGAAACGTGAGCTCGTTCTTTTAGAGCTACTTTTCGGAACGAAAGTAGAATGAAGAGTAAAATGAGCTAAAATGAGCGAAAGTAAAATCAAGAGTAAATGAGTAAAATGAGTAAAGGAAGAGTAAAATGAGCTAAAACATAGAGATGGTCTCTGCATGGGCGGTCATATGGATACATGGGTTACACGTGACGTCATTCAAAGAGTACTCCGATGACCACCAGAGAAAAGAGCAAGAAGGAGCTCCCCTCTCATCAGGACCCCCTTTTGTGCCTCCCAGATTTGCACAGGCGTCGCTATTCTCCTCCCAGACGATTATAGAAGGTTAACCCGCCACTCAAAATTCTTATAAAAGCGGCTTCCCTCTTTTCCTCTTACATGGTGGTCAAAAGTATGCGATGTGACGTCAGTGCAACCCCTGTATATAACGTGATTTTAATGCAAATATTTTCTCGTTTTCGATATATAAGGTT
The DNA here is from genome assembly GCA_013358835.2 of Ixodes persulcatus. NCBI lineage: Eukaryota > Metazoa > Arthropoda > Arachnida > Ixodida > Ixodidae > Ixodes > Ixodes persulcatus. The sequence continues at coordinate 109,946 of JABSTQ010011430.1, read as the reverse complement.
TGTACCTAATTTCCGGTGTTCATAGTACATACGTCGTGTGTGAAGGTCTCGCTCCACGCGCGAACTATGGTAGGAATCAGCGGAACGTTAGCTTGCGCAATTCAGTACAAAAGCAAGCAGTTCGTTGTTCCGTCACCGGTTGGGGCCGACGAGCTTGATCACAGCCACACTGAGATGTTAATTGCGAGGGTGGTTGCTGTGCTGTGTTGAATATTGTTACAGTTTATCGATTTTATTGCTACACAAATTGGTGCCTATGACGAACCAGAATATCCACGTGCTTACTGAGTGTACCCGAGTTTTGGTTGAGCGATGACGTGGTGCTCGTATCTAGCCCCTGGCCTACGTTCCACTGCTGCTTTTTGAAATCACGGGTGCATTACGGCAAGTCGAAAAACATTCTCCCTCCCCCCCCCTCACCAAAATGTATTTTTTTTTCCTTTTTTTTTTACAGTTACATTAGGTACCTGGGTCGTTATCCTTATGTTTTGGTGGACCTAAAATACGCCAAGGCTAAAACTTGGTAAAAGTTTATTTAAAATTTAATGGTCTCCTGAAGTGCTTGGGCCCTGAATTGACCAAGAGTACGCGCGATTGCACAGTGATCTGCGAGCTGTGAACTTCCGACCCAGCTTTTAATGAATACGTCCGTTATACCTTATTAATAGTTTCTTCTAATTATGGACTGTAGCGCCCTTAGTGCGTTTTACTTTTCGTTTGTTGGGTGTGCGGGAGCTGCCTCGTTTCATGTTAACTGAATGCAGAACCACCTCCACAAGACTGAAACACGCGAACTGGACATTCTTGCCGTGCATAGCAGTACGAGCGTTGTTCAAGACAACGATTTGCCATGCTTTAAAATGGAGTGTTAGGAGAGATCCGTTGCAGCTAAGAGCACTCGCTGAAATCTAGATGCCTAAGAGTGACGGCACAAGTTCCTGGTATTGATAAAAAGATTTAGCATAAAGCCACCGATAGCTACTTCGGGCACGGTAGCGCTAAGTGCGCTATCTCGAGATCATGCTTCGAAGGCACGGTCCAATTTCCCAGTAGCACTAGGCGGGACGCTCTGCTGAAATACGTCAAAAATCCTTGTAGCATAGCGTTATCGCCATATGATTACTGCTAACACATTGCCGTAACCACCCTTGGAAAGCATACCACAAAGACGACATTTTATACAGTCGTCATCTTATACAGCGCCGTTTTATTTTGTCAGAGTAGTTAACCTGAGCTCCGGCTCAAACGTTTTCTTCGCAGTGTGTTGTCGGCGCAATTCCCGCATAGTAGTAATGATACAGGTGGGTAACGAACTGGTAATGCTCTTTAATAGACAATTTTATCAAGTCTTTCTAATGCCTGTTATATTGCTCTGGTCTCTCGCTTAGCTGCAGGATTCGAAAGTGCAGCGCAAGTTCCCAATACCGACATTGTTCTACAAAAACACGACATTCTAGAATTTTCCGATAAGTGTGGCACAAGCATGCCAACGCTACTGAAGCGTTTTTTTTTTTTTGCTCTTTGTCAGAAAAAGAAGTACACCCTTGTGGTAATTGAAATTCCTTACTCTCATGCGCGCCATACCTTAGGTTAAGAGTAGAATGACCCTCGACGAGACGCAAACCTGCGTTATAGCTCGGTTTCTGTTCGGGTAAAGTCACTGCACCTGTAGGCACGACGCGACATTCTAAAAGCTTATGGTTGTGTCGAGTAACTACAGCGAGGCTTTTATAACAATCGGGCACACACTTGGTGCACTGTTACATTCAATGACACCAACCCCAACGCGCAGTGAGATGAGCATCGCCGGCGCACCGTAAGTAGTCGGTTATGTGCAAACACGTGTAGAAAGTACACGCTAATCAAGGCCGGCGGAGCGCAGGTTTCCATGAACGTGAAAGCTGAGTTCAAGTCAGTGGCACAATCGCAGCTCGGAAAGTTTTCGTGCAACACGGTCCCAGATGTAAATAACTGTGCTTCACAAAAAAGGTGTTTGAGAATGCCACGCTTGGATGAGCAAAAAATCGCTGTCAACACGAATGTGCACGACCTCGATCTAGATAGTGAGATCGAGTACTTTGCGTTGTATACGAGATATGGGTCACTAGTTAGACGGCGGTTTCACGAATGCGGTACGCTTTCGGACTGCTCGAAATCCACGAGTGAAGTTTTTTTTTTTTTTTTTTTTTTCTATTTTTGCGGGAACGACCTTTTTTTTCCAAATGCTCAGCGATACACGGGACCGGACTCACTCGCAACCACAACACTACTCACGTGACAACAAACAGAGACCCGATCGTACGCACGCTGCGCGGGCAGGGTCCAGGCTTTTTATTTTGCATTTCCCGAAGAAGCCGACTCGCCCCAACGATAGTGCGGCAGCGAAGAGCGACGTAAAAAGCTGCCCTAGCGGCCGGGCAGGCCGGCGCACTCACATCCCTGACCTAGATCGGCGCCGCGTCATTGAAACCCCCAAAGGGGCGGCAGCAAAGGCGCAAAAGAACTCTCCCTTTCGCCTCGCACGCGCTTGTGCGCGTGTATGTCCAATCGATAGAAGTACTCCGTCCACGCACCACGAACAGCATGCAGTACTCACTTTGGAGCGCCCAGGGTGTCCCCGACCGGAGCTGAGTCAAGTAGAACGCCGTGTGATTCCTGCACGTCGCGCTCACGTTGGTGCCGGGCGACGAGACTGCTTCACGTACTCGCGACAGGACGTCCAGTTGCTCGGCAGGGCACCGTTCCACCCGGGAAAGGCAGAGTAGCAGGAGAAGCTTTGCAGTGGCGAACGCCGATGTCCTCGTCGTCCGTGACATGACCGTGAATCTTTGGAACTCGTGAGTCGACGGGGACGATGTGACGGATGCTCTTCTCAGGAGCTGCTGCTACAGTGGGCGGCTGCCGTCGCTCCCAGTGAACGATCTTGCGGCATGTCGAATTGGCTTATATGAGGGGTCGCCGCCGGGTGCGGTGAACTTTGCGACGACGACGACTCGGGACGGACGATTTCACTCGGATGGGTGCCAATGAACGTCACTCTGTTTCCGCGTCGAAACATTAATGTGACAGAAAAAGACAGAAATAATAAAAAGGGAGGTGGGTGGCTGGTCGTTTGCCGCTCATGAAAGAAAGTAGGAGCACGCGATTCTCGACGAGTACGACGCACGCGTGGGGAGAGGGAGAGGGCCTGGTCCCGTACACCTTTTCATCTCGCGCGCTCTTGCCATTTTCTCGCGGAAGGAGGGGGTGGGACGGAGCGGGGGAGGGCACGTGTGACGCGAAACGCTTCTCGCCCTCTCTGTGGCCGCGCGTCCTTGCCGTCGTCGGAATGATCGCCTTGTGTCGAGTGTGCGGGCGCGGGGCAGGCGTTCCGGGGAAGCTTTTCCGAGCGCGTGCAGCAGCACAGTCCCTGTACGCAGCGGCATGACTCTTCCTGCTGCAGTCGCGGTGACAGCGACGTCAGTGCACTGCTCTGGATATGCACGGATTTATGTGAGGGAGCGCGCCCGGCGATGTTGGGGGCGTTGACCCCGTGTTATTGTTTTCGGCTGTTTATTTCTTTTTTTGTTATGTCGTAAGCGGTGACATGCCACGCTCAACTTTTGTTTTTGCCCCTGTCACGTAGCACGCGGAGCACGTCCCTTCTACAACTACTCAGGGATATAGAGTTTCCTGAATGTGGTTTATATATTTTTATTTTTTGTTATCGAAATTCGATCAGCGTTTTTTGCACCAAGATTCAACCTAAAACTTGCGTTTATACACAAGAACTATCCTCCGTTCAGTAACTTTCAAGTTGAGGCGTTCCCGTAAAATATTAGTTTCAACACTGGGGGGTTATGTTCGATAAATGGTTCGTTTCTTTTAAAAAGAAACGGAAGTGACAATATCGCGTCTTATTGGCTGTAGGCTGAAATGACGAAAGTACCCTCTTTCGTCATTTGATACTCTAACCAAACAGACGCGATATCGTCACTTCCGTCACTTCCGTTTCTTTTTAGGCGAAACGAAACATCTGTCGAACATAGCCCCCCCCCCCCCCCCCCCTGGTTTACTTTTTTGGAAGGAATGTACTCCCACAGGTTCTATTAACCTTGGTTTGTCGCAGAGTATAAAGACTAGTGGCACAACTTTGCACTCCAGCCCCAGTATGAACGAGGGCTGGCTTGTTCAAATGCCGTCATCTACAGAGCTTACTGATAATCGGCTCCTACGCGCTGTCATTATTATATCCTGGGCTGTTGAAGGCGTTCCGAGAGTGCGCAATAGCTCTTTTTCAGAAAATATGAGACGCCACAGCTCAGTGACTCAGCATTTTCCGCAGTGGTGATAAGCGCTGGAAAGGTCTATAGAAGCTCATGAGCGCATTATCCGCGATAGTACTATTTTAACGTAAATTTGACTCGGAAGAAGATACTTTACTGGAGGTACATTTACATTTCTTACCAAAATTTATAAATTATTTTTACTTACGTCGAATAACCAGGATGAACATGCTTCTTATTTCGAAGGTTTATGTTTGCCACCATGGGCTGAAATAATGAATGGGCGTAAGTGCCACTTTGTGTGAACGTATACAGCAGGCACTTGCGGCATCAGCGCGAGAGAGGCTTCGTTATGTACTTAAATAACTCGTATGAAGCTGTAAGGCGTTCGTCAAGGTCAGGGGGTGCGATGGTCGAGCATGCCCGAACCGCAGTCCAAGCCACGAACACATATATTAAAGTTCAAGTCACTTGGCCGTCCCTGTATATGATCGGTTTAAAAATGATTGAACAGATACATGAATATGACGAACACCATGACGTAGCAGTTTAACGCTGTTTGATTGTCTCTATCAGATTGCAGCGTTGGCTGCGTTCGGACTTAATATGAAACAGTGTTTGGAGGTCAAGTCGATCCAAATGTCGTGCCGGAACGAATAACCGATATCATTTGAGCGGACTGTACTATTTTCATCACTTAAAACGAAATGTGTGAATGACGACAAGACCAGTACTGAAACGGATATCAATATGCTGTAATCAGTTTCGAAGCGAGTCGTTAGAAGGGGGTCAGCTGATGCTGAAGCCAGACTGCAAGGAACACGTGTTTTTTTGTTTTTTTTTTTTTTTTTTGGGGGGGGGGCTATATGTGCCCCACGTGGGAAAGGCGGGCTGGGGCAGTTCCTGCAATACCCTCATGGGTCCCACCTCGGTTATGCGAGAGCAAAGTTTGCGTAGTTGTGGGCAAAGCGAGGGCACGGCCACTTGACCTGCCGACGCACTTTTCCGGTGGGTCCCACTTTGGCTGCGCATGTGCATGCCCAACTTCGGCTGTCCGTGTAATACCCCCATGTCAGGCACGTATCCAGGGGGGGGGGGCATGGGGCCCGGGCCCCCCCCCCCCCCCCGAAATCTTCCATTTTGCTGGGACCTCCTCTCTCCCCTCCCCCTCATACAGCATTTTGTCATGGGCGGGCCCCCCCCCCGAAACAAAATCCTGGCTACGTGCTTGCCCCATGTATACTATTTCGGCTATGCGGGGTCAGAGCAATCAGAGAGGTGGGCTCCACAGGGGCATTCCAAACTTGGCCTGCTCATGCAAATCCCCTGTGGGTCCTATCTTCGCTATACGGAGACACAGTTAGCGCAGAGGTGGGCTCTACGGGGGCATTCCCAACTTTTTCTGCCCGTGCAATGTCCCCGTGGGTATTACCTCGGCAATACCGAGGCAGAATTAGCACAAGGGCGGACATCGGATGGGCATGCCCACTTTGGGCTGTCCAAGCGAATATTGCATATTGGTAGAATAAGTGCTGGCTTAGACATTTCGTTGGACGGATAGTCTAAGTCAGATGAACTGGTTTGTAGGGTTCTTGTTCCTCCGGTACGAACAATGGCATCGTAATTTTACATAAATGCGTACCTTTATCACGCGGTTAAACTGCTAGTACGTCATGCAAAAGAAAGACTAAAGTCATTGTCTAAGGCGTCTCTCTTCCATGTCTGAAGGTGGTGTCTCATTGGTCATGCAAACACTGCCTGCATACCCATTTCAAGCGCACATGTATATAAGGAAAGCATGGTTCAGTCATACCTGATGCGTGTCCGCAGATAACTCTGTATTTTGTGTCTGCAGTGAAAACCGTGTCGCTTGTATTATCTACGATCAGGGTGACTGCAGCTTAAAACTTGCCATCTTCTCAAGGTTAATAAACTCGGCGCGACTTATAGGTAAACTATGAATTTCCCTGCTGGATGGCGGCACTTCCTAATCACGAGCGAGACTTCAAATATCAAACTGATTGATTGAAAGAAGAAGAAGAAAAGAAAACACAAAACCAATCACGTTCACTGCTCGCGAATGGCCGACCTTCGGGCCACTTGAGCTTTTAACGGAAAATGAAAATACGTTCGTTTTCGGGTATCTCACTTTCGAACGAAATCGTTCGTACACCTCGAGCCATTCGGCCCATTGTTCACTCACCTCGCGGTCAACAACATCGACCTGCAAAAATAAAAAAAAATAAAAAATAAAAAATAAAAAAGAGATTATCGCTGTTTTTGGCTTCTGTGGAACGCGCACGCCTATCGAGGAAAATACGCCACGTCAAAACGTTTTCCTATAACAATAGCTTGGGGTGTGTGTGTGTGTGTGTGTTTTCGCCAAGGACCAAACTTTGTTGGCAGTTTCCACTAAGAAAATTATCTTTTACGTTTTTTTTTTTTTTTCTTTCTAAGATGCACGATTTCCCCATACGCCGAGAATCCGACGATTTTTCCGAGTACTACGTCGGGCTAGCCGACTGTACAACTACTCCCTTTCAATGAAAAAACAGTGAGTGCGCAGGAACAGTTCTCGTTTAGATAAAGCACCGCCTTTCCAGACTCCAGGTGGAAAGGGAGGGGGTCCGTGTATTTGTTTTGTTGTGTTTGCTTTTTTGTTCAAGGTTGTAAGCTTTCCTTTTGGGATTGAGGTCACCGTTTACGGTTGAGGTGAAGACCAGTGTGGGTAGGATTGTATAGATAACAAAGGTCGACCTTGTGACGTCGGTGGTGGCGGTTGGGTTGTGGGTATATAAGAAATTGAGGAAATAAACGCAGTAGCTGAGTTTGAGACGTTCGTTTCCCCTGTCTTTCTTCTTCGACCAAGTTTCCCTACTTTTACCACAGTCTCGGGTTTTCTACATCATGATCATACTCCCTTTCGCTGGTTCATTCAACCGGAAGCCTTCGTGTTACGCTGTGTTCGTGGGGGGGTTGTCGACCTCCCCGTCTGCGTGTTGAGACACCGAGGGTGCGTTTCGCATCTGCCGCAGAGTGAAGATATTTCAGCAACCAGTCTCCGTGGCATATTGATCTCCGAGTGCGACGACGTACTCTGTTGTCGACAACGTCTTTCCCCATATTTCCTCGCAAGCGCCAGTTGCTTTGAAAATGGGTTAGAGATACAGGTTAAATGTTTCCCAAAAATATAATCAAAATCCAGGATACACAAAATTTCCCAGTTGAAGTATTTGCAGTGATCCTTCACTGGATAAGGTAAAAAAAAAAAAAAGGTTGTGTGACCTTTGTTATATTGAGAACGTCAAAAGCTAGAATACATGCGTTAGAACCCATAATTCTTCGCAAGCACCAGTTGCTTTGAAAATTGGCTAAAGGCACAGGTTAAATGTTTCCCGAAAATAGAATAGAAATCCAGGATACACAAATTTCCCAATCGAAATATTTTCAATGATCCTTCATTCGATAAGGTAAAAAAAGAGTTGTGCCAGTTTTGTTATATTAAGAACGTCAATAGCTAAAATACACGATTCAGAATGTACGAAAATGTGACACCTTCAAAACAAATGGGGAAAATGGGAAAGCATTTTTGTACTGAATGCAGCAGAATATTTTTTTTTTTTTTTAGCTGGACACGAAGGTGTCAATTTCCAGAAAGATGCTGGTTTCCTAGATAGCAAAATATACTCATAGATGTAGTTCCTCAAGTTTTATAAGATAACATATCTACACAGACGATATTCCTCCTTTAAAAACGCAGACTTCACTTGTAACACAAGCAACTCTCAGAAGTTGTGGTTAAGAAAGCAAGGAACACAAAATAGAGACCTGCGCAAAACCACATTCGAAGTAAAAGCTAATTTTATCTTTCACTTTGACCTTCGCAGTAAATGTGTCTTTTGAAGTCATATCTTAACGCTTGCGGCTTCGGCTCTCGTAGCCATGATGAGGTGGGGTACAAATATCAGGTCTCAAAATTTGTTTTCGGGCGTTTATGGAGAAACAGAAAATACTATTTGGGCAGCGGCGATAACACTGGTAACGCATTGTGGCAACAACTTTGACTACATTTTTTGCGCCAGAGTGCCCACTGTTGGCTGAGTTGCACGACCCACAGCCGCTCGATTTCTTTACGCGAGGACAACTATCAAGTATTTACAGCGATCATGTACTTAAGTTAGACACTACGAGAAAGGCGACCAGATCGCCGACATTCGCCATTTGTCACACTCGCGCTTGCACTCGGCGCTGGCCAATCGCGGTGGTCAGCGATCTCGTCGACCTTCTTGCCGACTATGCAATTTAGAGCCCGAGCTTGAACGGTAGTCGAAATGCCTAATCTACTCAGAAAGAACAAACCTTTGATCGATCTTACGTAGCCCAAAGTGAGCTCTGAAAGGAGGGCCGACGTGGGTTCCAGTCGGGCGTCCCACTTATGTCCCATTCCCACGTCGATTTTGCGAGTCGAGCCCAGGTGGGCCTGGACTACCTCGGGGGACCCACAGGGGTCCTGCCTGGTCAGCCCACGTGGGTTGCCCCCCTGAAACCCACAGTAGGTCTACTTGGGCAGCCGGTAAATGCCCTCCTCGGGACGCCCACAGGGGGCTAAGGTGCGCAGCCGATATAGAGCCCCCTCCTGGGGAACACAGTGGGGCCGACGTGGGAAGACCAAGGATGTCCCCCCGGAAACGTGAACACGTTCGGGGTTATTTCAATATCTCCCCACAATGTGGGGCATTGCAGTGTATCCGAACTTGAGCATGTATCACTTTTCCCGTGTGCCCACTGGAAAGTGTATTACTAGTTTGATAAATCTTTATACATTATAAAATGTCTTGAGCCAGGTCATTGAAATCGGGCGTCTCAATTGTACGAAATGAAACAAGAAACTGTGCTCGTTTTTATTTAAACTTATGTTGGACAGGTATTTGGGATACATAGCAAGCTCGAGCCGGCTACAGAAACCGATTTTTAGAACGGATAATGACATTTTGGCAAGAATGTTTGGAATTCAAACAAAATTATTACTACCCCACGTAAAACGGCCTTTTCTACATACACGTTGAATGGAAAGTTAATAATCAAGTTTTGCAAACCAAAAATTTCTCTTTCACACTTTACATTTTAATCCTCGATGATTTGGTATCAAATTAAGACGGTCTCCTATGTTGAATTTCCAAACGAGCACTAAATGTTCTTGATATCAGCGGAGAGTGACAAGTTGCACAAATAGTCATAGTTCGGCATACCCACGCCTTGTCCCCTTGGAGCCCACATCGATACTAACCTTGCCCCCGTATAGCTGAGGCGGGACCCAGGGGGGGCCTTTGCTTGGACAGGGCGGCGGAGAAAAGCTCACCGGAGAAAAGCTCACCGGAGAAAAGCTCACCGGAGATAAGCTCACCGGAGAAAAGCTCACCCCAAAACCGGCAGACGCGGAGAAAAGCTCACCGGCCTTTGAGCGGATGCGGAGAAAAGCTCACCGATATTTTTTTAGCTTAGCAATTGATTCTGCGTCAAACGTGGCAATTTAACACAATTCACATTCGCTACTTCATTTAAAATATGTCCTCTTTTTTGTAATATTCTTGAAGTTCATTGGGCATATTTAGTAATTCCTCAGAAATTAGTAATCACCCATCCTGTAAATTAATGAAGCCGCAAGTATAAAATCAGAACATCGTACACCGGTAAAAAAATGCAACAATTTATTGACAGCTGACAGTGGGCCGTTGCTAGCTCTGTCAAATAAAGAGGTTTGTTCTTTGCGAGCTAATATTAATAGCGGTGTGTGAACCGTTTCAGCTCCAATTATTGTGTAGTGCCTAATAGATAAGTTGGTGTTTGTTGATGTAGTCAGTGTCGGCTACGCTGTTTTCTTTCTGTTAATTTCACTAACAAAACTTTAGTTGCGAGAACAGCTTCGTCCTGTCGTGTTTGTTGTCTTCACTCCGTCGTCGTTTGAGCGGTTTTCATCATGTACAACGTTCACCAACTTGCCCTATTCGCTCCCTTACAGAAGACTCCTTCTTATATAGGTCACGAGTAACAACGGTGCCAGTGTGCAGCTCCGAAGGTCATGAGTGGCTCACCGTAGAAGGGAACGTGTGGAAACACCAGCACGAACGGCTAGAAAGCGTGCATGTCCGTGGAAGAATGAAGCCTCGATATCCTATTGACTGTTTTATCCTGGTTTCAAAGGTTAACAAAAGCTTCAAAGAGAATTTCAGGCACCGCGTTGTTGCGCATGCACTTTTGGATTTTCGGCATTTACAGCTTTGATTTTAGGTTTTAGGCAGACATCATTAAGTTTTTTTTTCACTTTTTCCTGTTCTTCAAGTTCATAAAGTTTTTAGTTAGGCTTTCGTTGCCTAGAGAGTAAGCAACAGAAAACACTCGCCCGCAATTATTAATTTGGGGGCAATATACCCAAATAAGCTAAACAAATATTACAAAAAAAGGACATTTTCTTTTTTGCAAAGCTGGCGAATTTTAATGATAATAGATTGATATATGTTACACATGATCCAACAGCCTCCATATAAAAAGAAGAAAAAATATCGGTGAGCTTTTCTCCGCATACGCTCAATGTCCGGTGAGCTTTTCTCCGCATCCGCCAGATTTGCGGTGAGCTTTTCTCCGGTGAGCTTATCTCCGGTGAGCTTTTCTCCGGTGAGCTTTTCTCCGGTGAGCTTTTCTCCGGGATTCGTTTGAATGGTTCCACTAGCTCATTGTCCGAACCCAATCTGAAACGTAGAATTGCGATGCCCTCTGTCCCCCTCCCAGTGTTCAAAGCGCAAGTCACATTTTCTTCCATGTACTTGATTAGCTGAGCAATTGCAGAATACGTACAGAAACATGACGAGCATCACGTTGGGATGTTGGTAAACTTTGTACGCTGTAGGTGTCAAAAATTAGCCCTTCAACTCGTAGCTTCCGTTCTGTCCGGACTTTAGGGCAGACTTACCGTATCGTCTTCTGCCCAGCAGAAAAGCGGTACATTGTTTCTTTGTTCTGAAAAAAATTAAAATTAAAATTGAAATTTAGAGAAAGATTTGTTAATTCCTTCTCTACTTTTCTCTTCTCCCCACAGGAGCGGTTCTCTGAGCTACTGCCCCGTAGAAAAAAGGAGGGTCTTCCTCTATGTCAAATGAAAAGGAGCTCGTGAAACCAAGTTTCTTAGCGCACCGCTTAACACCCCCCCCCTCCCTACTCCCAACTCCATGCTGCTCAACGCTGTTGGTCGCATGTGATATTACGTCAAAACTACAGCCTGTCTCCTTTGCTGACCGCCTCTTTCATGACCTTGCTACCAGTGGCGTAGCAAGAAAATATTTTCGGCGGGTGTTTCAAGGTGCTTGTACAACCACACAAAAAATAATATATATATATATATATATATATATATATATATATATATATATATATATATATATATTAAAGTAAAATTTCGGGGGGTGCTCTAACATCTCAACCCCCCCCCCCCCCCCCCTGGCTTCGCGCCTGCTTGCTACGGTGCTATCAACTCCATCACGAACAAGTAAATTCTCTGCCGAGCTCCCATTACAGACACCTAAAGCTATCGCTTTGAAATACAGTTTTAGTAAAACAGTCAGAAAAGAAAACAAAAGGCGGAGGAACCATAAAGGGACCACCTTGGTGGTTCCTAAGGCACATGTTCTTTTTTTTTTTTTGTAGCCGTACAATCTTTGACCCCTAGCCTCTTTCACACGTAAATTCTAAGCCAGATGAAGGTGGGAATTAGTTATGTTCAGACAATATCCGTGGCCTTAACAAATTAAAACAGGGTTGCAAAAAAACACAGAAAAAACACGTCTTTTTTACGGGGCGAACGACTTGCCATACGATAGTATGACGAAAGATTGATTAGTCATAGATATATCTGTGAAGAATTTTGCATCACTCACATTCAGTCTTTTATAGTTACTAAAATAATCGATTACAATTACAATTGCTCTCGATTAAAAAGTGTCAAATTAGACTACCCGATTACTTCAAAGGAAAAGTAATTGCTCATTGCTTGAAAATGTGTCCGTTACTTTTCCGATTACTTTATATTTTCGAAACGGCAGATTGTTCTGTCGTTTTCAAAATCTATCCCCCTGTCGGAGGCTTGGTTCAAGGATTCTTTGGAAGCAAACACGTAGAAACAAAGGGTGCATTAAAGAAGAGAGGGGAAAAGCTTCTTTATGGGAACTTGGGGGCGAAAGATCAGACACAAGGGGCGCAAATGCGATGCTTTGGGAGTTCAATCTAGGTCACGTGAGGCTAAATGAAGAAAACAGGATTTTGTTCGTCCTGGAAGGAACGTTCGTAATCTCTTGTGCCTGGCCCACGCAACTTCACAAAGGAGGACACTCAAACATTGGATTGGGTAAACGGCACAATCTTGAAGAATGCTGGCCGCTTATCTTACACGTGACAACAGAGATTTAAGTTTTTGTTTTATTTATTTTTATTTATTTGAAATATTCTCAAGGGTAATACATTAAAAAGGGCAGAGAGCTGTGAAATATTAACTATAATGTGCACATTTTAGTAATATATTTTTAAACAATTCAATATCAGTGAAATGTGAGCAATTGAGGCGGGAAGGTGGTTCCAGCCTGTCTATGTTTGGGACTAAAAATAATATCGAAATATCCAAGTTCTAAACTTTGGAATACTAACCTTATCGCAATGACCGATGCGAGCAGATATGTAGGAAGGTGGAATAATTACGAGTTTGAGTAGTTTAACACGAAAGGTATTATTTTGATGAAATAATGTACGAAAAAAAAAGAAACAACCCATTTTTCCCCAGTGAATTAGTAACGAGAGATCTAAAGTAGTTTTACTAATAGAAACGCTGGCAGTGCGATGATAGTTTGCCATTTTGAAACGAGTTGAGCGGCTTTGAATGCATTCAATAAGAGCAATCAGTGACAAGTGAGTGGGGTGCCACACAGCATCATATTCTAATTTTTTTAACGGTTTAGCGTTTTGTACATGGTTAGGTTTAAGAAAGATGGAGCAAAAAATAAATTTATTTTTAACTATCCTAACATACGTTTAGCGATTTGAATTACGTATTCGATATGGACGTTATGTGAACAGCAATATATTTTAAACAGACACTGAAGCGAGAGGACTGCTGTTAAGATGATAAGCATGACACACTATATTGAGCGCGTGACACTCTCATAGATTTATACTTGTCAGTGTCAGATTCATTAGCCACTGGTTACACCACAGTGATATTCGATTAAGGTCAGATTGTAACACAATTTTGTTATATATGTTGTGTATTTTCTGGAATATTACGCAATTGTCAGCAAAGAAGCAAATAGATGACGACAATTTGTGCACCAAGTCATTAACGTCAATAGGAAAGAGTTGCGGGCCAAGCACAGAGCACTGTGGGCCACCCGAGGTGACTGGAACAGTACAAAAATTCGTACTATGAGCAGGAACGAATTGTAGGTGGTTCTTTAAAAAGACACGAATCCAGTTTAACACGCAGGAGGTAATGTTAAGTGATTGTAATTGATGAAGAAGACGTTTGTTGAAAAATTTGTCAAAGGCTTTCGAGAAATGTAAAAATACACAATCGGTGTCACAATCATTATCAAGAGAAGGATGGAGATTATGCGTGAAGAGTGGTTGCTTTATCTGACATGAAAAATTATTTCTAAAGCCATGTTGTGAACTTGTGAAGAAGTCATTAGTTACACGATAATTTACCAGCTGCGAAGAAATGACGTGTTGAAATAACTTACATTTCACACTTGTTAAAAACAAATTGATCGACAATTAGATGGGTTTTGTTTTTCGCCAGATTTGTGCAAAGGAACCACTTTACTCACCACCCAATCGCTTACTATTATGCCATAGATAAGGTACTGCATATAAAATTTTGAGAGAAGTAGTGAACACTACATATTACAATTTTTCGAGAACTTGCTGGAATCCCATATATTTCGGCGCATGATGAATGCTTCATATTACAATAATGCCAGCCACACCAATCGCGTCAATGCCACTGGGTCCATAGGCAAAAAAGCAAGAAACGGCAATACCGATACTTGATTAACATTTGAGGTTGTAAAGAACACACTAAAAACATCATTTAATACATTTGTACTTTCAGTTACTGGTATATCTATGCCATCACATGACTGAAGAAAAATGTTAGACAGAGTTGGGATTAATAAATTTCAAAATTGTTTAGGATTAGTTGCTAACATAATATTTAGTGTAGGCTTATAAAAACGCGACTTCGTTTCCGTAAGGGCTGCTGTATATTCTTGATCTCCAATTCGGCACGCTGCCCAGTGTGCATCAGTGGATGATCATTTAGTAGCGCGAAACAGTCTTTTTTTCTATATTGCAAGCGCCCGAGATTGGCGTTAAACCAAGGCGAGTTTGTGTTACATTGGATCTTCCCTGATGGTGTGTACTTTTCAATTATTAATAATAAAAGATTTTTAAACAACATCCAATTAAATTCAACGGAGCTCTCTGAAAACCCACGTAATTAATCATCAAGAAACTCCGGCATGTATAAATAATTGACGTAAAGTAAGCTTTGCTCTAGTCACGAACATATTTTATGTTAATTTTGAGCGCTACGAATGGGATATTTCAATAAAAGTGAAGAACGGAATAGCCGCTGAGATATGGCAGGTATGTTAGGGATGCGTTTATAGGTTTGTAACAATAGTGTGCTCTGAGACAAATTGAAAAAAGTTGAAATAAGCACAGAGTTCAATAAACTCGCTAGCTTCAGTTAACAAGGGGGTCGAAACAGGACATATATTAGACCAGATAATGATGGGGTAATTTAAATTATCCATAAATATAATGGACCTTTTCCGAGAAGCGTTCTGCGCACGCGCGAGCGCCCGATGCCAAGCGGCGGAAGTCGGTACGAAAAATCGAGGAAATTCGGAAGGAGGCTGTGGGGATCAGCGAGTAGAAAACGTAATTGCAGCATATATATAATTGTGTTACACACAAAAAAAAAATAAACTGGACGGAAAGAAAAACACGACGTTTGGGTGGACGCCACGGATGCGCCTCTTTAAAGTCACGTTGGGCACGCGCCGCAGCTCAGAGAGCGAAGAAACTGGTAGCGTAGCTGCCATTTTTGATTGGTAGCGCAGGTAGGTCACTTCCTCGATTTTTAGTTGGTGCAGCCCCCGCCTGGTGCCGTCGGTAGGTGGAAAAGATTCACTGGCTCTCCCTCACACTGAATGATAATTTGGTTAATGCCATTTCGTAACAAACTCACAAATTAACCAAAGCTAGTTCAAACCAAAACAATCTCAAGCTCATAAGCTACAATGACAGGAAGAAAAACTATCGAATCAGCAGACACAAAAAAAAAAAAAACGGCGCCACTTCTGTCACGTCTATCGCAGCGGATTGTGTTTAAACGTTCTCTTTTCTTTTTACAGTAAAACAGCTCGTTTGAGACACCTGGCTGGAAAGCCACATCTCAGTGAGAGCAATGACGTCAGCATCGCATGAATCAGCAGCTTAGCACAGTCTATCTCCTTTACGGATTAGAGTGCGAAGATTAGTAAGCAAAGTGGAAACATTTAAAAAAGGACAGCCCGGTTTCCACCCCTTGCTGATTGTTAGGTTGACATAGAAGTAGACGCTGTTTGAAAATCGGAGAAGGGTGTCGCAGAAGAAACTTGGAGGCGAAGCACAGCTGCTTCGTAAACGCAGTATTCGGTTTCATTGTATGCATAGCACTTGTTAATAAAAACAAGCGTCTTATAACTTGGCTTGAACTCGTTTTCCTGGGTCTTCTCATTCTCCGTTAGTTTGCGCCGAGCTAAACGAATCGAAAAGCTAAACTTCGTGACACACAAATATGGCTGGTTTGTAATTTGGAGCCGCATTTCGAATTTATTCCTGACCTGAGACCAGGGGCGAATGGAGGTGTTTCTAGGGGAGGGGGGGGGGAGCATTTCTGAACCCCATTTCCTTTTTCACCACGTCAAACGTTTACACGCACGCAATTCAAGAGTGGGCTCAGGACATTCGGATCCCCCCCTCCCCCCTAAGTCTACCTGGTTCCGAGTATCTTTGAAGAAGGAAAGGGGGGGGGGGGGATGCACCACAGTGTAGAAGTATGCAAAAGTGCTTTAAACCAAATTTCGTTTTTTTTTTATTTTGGATTGAGGGGAGGTTTGTTTGAACAGTGCGTAGACACAGATGCTAAATTTACCGTGAACTTTCATAAAGAAAGGCTTTTATTGAGAGCTCCGACTTCACAGCCGCGGCTTCAAACCAGGGTGTCGAACGTAACCCGAACCCGAACCGAAAACCGGGTCAAAACCGTAATTTTTGACCGAACCGATACGAAACCGAAACCAAAACCGAACGCTTTCTATTGAACCCGAACCGGAACGAAACAATAATCTGATGTGGCGGTTACCAGTTCAACAAAAGCGGTTCAGGGCCAATTGCGTCAATAATTGGTCTTAATGGGAAACGTTGCGAGCGCATTTCTTTCTGATATTACCAAGACTAATCCTACATACTGTGAGATATTTTACATTTCTTTTTTATTGCGTACGTAATAAAAAAAAAAAATACATCATCAAAACAAAAAGACGGCGTGGTCAGCGAGCTCGCGCAGTTCCCGCCTCTACATAGGCATCTGAAGAGCTTCAACTTTACTTTGTTTCTTGGATTCACCCTGGTGGCGCGCTAGCGGCGGCGGCGATTTCAAAGCATCGTTTGGCCACTTGGCTACGAAATGTCCAAGTGTTGGAGCGGATTGCGCCACTCTAGGCACGGAGGCCTACGAGTGCGCTAATGTTTGACCTCAAAATGAACCGCACTTGCAGTCTATGAGCCATTTAGCCAATCGAGCATCAACAGCGCTCCACGTGACCTTCCGCTAGGGTGCAGCGACCCGCTGAAGGAAGGCAGGACCGGGCTGCATCGGCAGTATAGTTTGACGGGTCGCCTGTGGTCCATTTCAATGAAAAACAATCTTTTCTTCAACGTGTTCAAAGTGTTACCTAAAAAAAAAAATAACAACAACAAAACGGGTTGTTGGGGACAACGTTAGTCGGCGATGATTCGCCGACGCGCCGCGCCTTGGAAGGAGACTTGTGCTCGTTACTTAAAAGATGTAATGGATTACAATTACAAATTACCGAGCCTCAAATGTTATCGTTCGCTGAAAACTAACAGATTACTTTACTCGTTACGCTACAACTTACTGAGAACCACAAGCTTGAACGACCAGAACTCCATGAGCTAGCCAAGGTTGCTCTGGCAGTGCCAGCTACGCAAGTCAGCGTAGAGCGAACCTTCTCAGGTCTCAAGTTTGTGCTTTCACCACTGAGAGCCTACTTGAACGAGTCGACAATAGACAACATCATGCTAATCTGCGCGAACAGAAAAGCTCCATAAGTAGATATAACTCTATGAAACGTCCTAGCAGGCAAACGCTCCAGCGAGGTTTGATCAAATATATTCCCTTTTCGCTGTGGGATAAACTAATTCGGAATAAATGTAATGATTTCAATACGCCTCCGCTTTTTCTGTATTTTTTATTTATTTACTTGTTTAAACATTTAACCACCCCGGGCGGTATTTCACAGGAGATGGGTTACAATGAAAACAGGTCACATAATGGTAGCAGCGCGCAAACAAACACGGACCCAGGAAAGAAATGAACAGGACTAGCGCTGGACTTCAACTGAACGTTTAATGAAAAGAAAACACAAAGGAAAATAACCAAATCAATCAGACCATCACTGCATCAACACGTGCTCAAAAAAGCTTCTTCTTTTTATGTAAATATATTGAGGTTTGGCTGACGCATTGAACTCCTTGACTCCTTCCTTTCCTATCTCGTAGGCTTCCAGCTGTTCGCGTGCAGTTTTGCCAGCCCCCGTCCCGCAAACCGTGATGCTCTCAACTTTCGGCACACAAAAGCAAGTGACGCAGTGTAAAAGAAGGTGGCCTCCTGAGGTTGACCGCAGCGACAGTGCGTGCTCACGTGTTCCCGGTCATAGACACGACGGTCAGTCTGGCCGATGTATACACGATCACAGCTTAAAGGGCAACTCCGCTTCATTTTTGGTATTTAGAAAACTATGCAGCCCTCTTCAGTATCATCTAGGAAGACCCCATGTCAAATATTACGATCTAATTCCGTCTATACTTAATAAACTGACCAGCAAACTTTCAAATGAGCCAAGTCGCCGAAATCTGCCAACTCTAGCGTGCGACGTGAACCGCAATCGTCAGCGCAGTCAATGCGACGGATTTGGAGCGGCCAACGTTAAGCCCCTACGTCAGAGGCATGTCTACGTCATTCTCACGTTTTGTTTGTTTTTACTTCTCAGAGCGAAATTGAACGATGACGTCATACGTTTCTCCTCCCGGTGTTGGCTCAACGGCGTCCACGTGATCACCGTAACGCGGATGCGCTAGTTTGCGCTGCCCTGCGCGCTTATCCCTACCCTTTTTAACATCTTTATCGATGACGTCACCCGGGACTTAGGTTGTACGCCCCTTCTCTATGCCGACGACCTCACCCTCGTGCAGCCAATTTGTCGCCCCCTCGATCACCAACTACTCCAAGCGGACCTGGACAATGTTGTCGCCTGGTCAAGCAAAAACAGACTTCCACTGAATATTGCCAAGTGCACAGCGATACAGATATCCTCATCCAGGCAGCAGCGTTCTGCACTCCCCTGCTACAACCTCGGCGGAATGAACATTTCCAGAACGACCAGCACCAAGTTGTTAGGCGTCAGGCTGGACTGTCGACTCAGTTTCGGCACTCACATTGCTGAAGTGACCTCCCGAGCTCGAAGGATGCTGGGGTTTGTTACCCGTGTCTCAAGAGGAGCCGGGTCAAGAACACTGAGGCACCTCTACACCGCACTGGTGCTCCCGCACCTTGAGTACTGTGCCGCAGTCTGGGACCCCCCTCAGGCCACCTTATCCGCTTCTGTTGAGAGTGTGCAAAGACGTGCCGCGTACACTATCTTGCGGTGGCAGACCCCTCATATCCCCGTTACCGGGACATAGCTACGGACGATCGGTTGGCACGTGTGGGTCGGAACTCTCTGGCCCTGCGCAGGAAAATCTTGTCTATCCGGCTCTTGGCAACCTGCCTCCTGCCAGAGGCTCCCGAGGTTCCTCTCGCTCGGCAGCTGCGGCTGAACCGAAACGGTGGCCTTCAACCACTCTTTGCCCGCACTGACCGGCACCGGAATACCTTCGTCATCAGGGCAGTAAATCTGTAGCGGTCCCTGCCATCAGAGATGACAGCGGGCCTGAAGGAGAAAGAAGATATCAAACCCATCTGCAGGGGGGCAATACCGCACTTGCGGTCCTAAGCGGCACGCAACCGAGTGTTGTTTTGTTTGTTGTTGTTTGTTGTTTTTCCTCTTTTTTTTTGTCGCTCATGTAACTGCGGCACCACAAACCTCCTGGTATGGGCCCCTCGCAATTGTATGGTGTCGCAACTCTTTCCGAGTTGAATAAATATTATTATTATTATTATTATCATCGGTCTGTTTCTCCGCTCCCCCTCTCCTCTTTCGTCTTCTCCCCTTCCCTCTCTCCCCCAGTCCATCACCATCCATGCCATGCGAAGCGACCTGCCCGCGTCGCGTGTCCTGTACCTCGCCCCCACGAACGTCACAAGACCACGTGGTTTGACGTGACGTGGCCATGCCTCTGACGACACGAGACCAGTGTTGCCTGACGCAACTGAAGTTTCGGTTTCGGTATCTGCTGATGTTTAAATTAAGATTACACAAATAATATTTTAGATTTCGCGAATCCGAAGACGTAGAGCTGTTTATTAGTGCTTTGCGAAATGGAATCACATGTAAGCCTAAATGTTTCGGAATTGAGTGGAGTTGCCCTTTAACGGAATTTGGTAGACTACCGCAACTGCGCACACGACGTACCTGTTTCTGTGTCTTACGGCACATTTGTTTCCTCTCGTTCCCCTGTCAGCCGCTCTGGGGCATAGCTGCGACATTTTACTGGGCGCTGAAAACAGGTAGCATGTCTAACAAACACGCGTGTCCAGAGCAAAACAAATGAAAACATATAGAGGGAAAACAATCCAGCTAGAGACCTTTTTACTGTTTACAAAATCACAGGCTAGCGTGCGTTCTTCACAGCCCAGCACGTGCGTCTTCGTTGATTCGGAAAGCAAGCAAAGCACGCGCTATACGCCTGAGCACTAAAGGTGGTTCCGGCTACAAGCTCTTTTTTGGAAAGGTCTATAGACCCATCCCGAAATTACGCCCTCTTCTGGCTGAGCTTGAAATACTGCACAGCTGCGTGTGCAAAAGACGCCAGACAAATGGAAAGTCGATCGCTTATATATAGTTCTTTTAATAACCGTATTATACAAATAATAATCTTGCCGCATTAATGGTGTCCTTCGCGCACGTCACTGTGCAGGGTTCTCAGATCTGCCTAAAGAGGGAGTAGTTTCGGGATGGGTCTTTTGCAAGTATCTCGTGCTCAGAAAGGCTACAGGAAGTGCTCGATCAATATTAAAAGGTTGAGTTAGGAGCCGGTTCGAACCTGTTCGCTCTTATTAAAACCGGTAACCGAAGTGATATTATGTGCGCTACCTTAAACTAGAACCGAACCGGAACAAAATACAATGCTACTGAACCCGAACCCGAACCGAACCGCAATAGTGACCCGTTCGACACCCTGCTTGAAACCCAACAAACCAACATATAAGCAGCCAGGCAGAACCTGACCTCTTTCTGTGAACCTGGATAATGATCGTTTCAGTCTTCGTTGTTCCCAAGACTTAGAAGCCTGATAAAGTTGTCCTCTGAACTCGGAAACCAGAAAAAGAAAGGGGGTAGGGGGATGGGGGGGGGGGGGGGGGGAGGGGGGGGGAGGGTGGGGGAGGGTGGAGTTAAAAAAAGTAGTATGTACCGGTTTATTATCGGTTGGATTCATTTGAAATTGAACACGCGTGTCGGGGTGAGTACTTTGGATTACCTCCAAATATATATGTACTGGCCCCGCTTACGTAATGAGCAAAAATAAATCGTCAGAAATTATAAGAAGCTTTACTTTCTTTCACAAAAAAATTCTAAACTGGAGCAAGGTAAAATGCTGCCCTTTCGGCTGCTTACTTTTTTTACCCAGTTTTGTCAGTTGTTATAAATGAGTAAACACAAAAGAACCACAAATATTTTTATAGAAATGAATCATGCGCGGCCTATTTTTAGTCTAAAGTAAGCTTTTTTGTATACCTTCCCTTATGTATAATTTGTATAATACTTTGTATAATGTTTTGTATAATTGTTTCCATATTTCATGCCAGAAACAAAACAAAAAGCTGAACGGTGTACCTTTGACGTTTTGTTTACGTATTGAGGGCCCTGTATTTGCGCACGAAGTAAAGTACACGTGCACCCCTATACTTCTGCTATTTACCGGTGCCACTTTAGTTTAATTTACTTTTGCAGAGTACTTTATATAAATTATTACATTTCATGAAAATAATTTAGCTATATGTTGAGCTTCCTTTATTAAAAGAAAGCGCAAATTATTTTTTTTTATATTTTTTTGCCATTATTCCCAATGATGCCACCTTTCTTTTGGCATAATCTGGGTCTCATTTTTTGTCGTATTTTCTGTAGAAGTGACCAAACACACTACAAACCCGAAATGACAAACTGGTAGTTTCACAAGTTAGATTTACTACTAGGCTGTTAGACTCAAAATATAAGGACAGTGACCTTGAAACTGTTTGGGAGATAAAGAAGTGGCGGGAGTCGACGATGGAAGAGGAGGGGGGAGAGGAGCGTGTTTCGTGGGCATGCCGCCATTAGAGGAAAAATGTCTGCTCCGAACCCTCCGCTGTTCCGGCATCACTGGCTTCGCGTGCTTTCTTTGTTTTAACACAGAACCTGCTTAATGGGTCGTTTTGTTTTTATAAGAAAATCATCAAGAACGAGCGTCATGAACGATCGACGCGCTCGGAGCGTTACATACTTAAAGGTTACACGTAATGTTCGAGCCCCCGCAGTGCTCGAATCTGTGTCGGGGTTGTGGGACTTGGATAATATAGATACTGCGCTGCGTAGAGCAGCATCCCTGGAAGGATTGGGCTCCGACAGAACGTGCCGGCGAAAGCGGTGTAAGGTCGTACATTGTGACCGCTCATCTCATTGATGTCACGCATCGGTAAGAGCCATGCAAGAGCCGTGTGGGGCGCTGATTCTCTTGGTGTCGCCCTGGATAACGTCTATGGTGGACTCTGAGAAGAACTTCTATGAACCACACACAGAATAGTGTTTGTGCTAGGCTTTAGAGTCTCGCACGTCTATGGATCGTGCGGGACACATGCTCATCTCCCTACATGGTCTTTGTAGCATGATCAAGCAAACCCCTATTGAAAAACCGTCTCTAGGGCCCACCAGGATTTCTGAACTGTTTTGACACACCCTTTGAAAGTATTTGAGGCGTTTGAGATTTTACTCAAAGTTTTCTAAGGGGCCTGACGTACTATTTTAGAAGTCCTAAAGGAATTCTTATATGGTACGTCATGTCATTCCACTCTATACATTTCAATGTTTACGAGCATCACAGTCTACATGTGTTGTGTTAGGTCACATCCCAGCGCGAGCATGTTCATCACTTTGGAAGGCGAGCAAAGTACGCCCACACACACGTACGCTGAAAATGGCACCGAGTAGAGAAGCGCTTTTCTGTAATTGTATATATATATATATATATATATATATATATATATATATATATTTCTAAATAACTTCAGCACCAAAGAGCATATGCGCGCTACAAAAGCAGTTACGCGTGCTGGCGTCTGCAACAGTAACTTTTCTAAAGAAAATCTAAAACAAATGACACATTTCTTTAGGTAAGACGACCGTGTATGGCACCTGCGCCCACATTCCGAGCATTCTCCGTGGTGCTTGAGTACCCTGTCAAAAAATATATATAGTGTGACTCTTCGACCGTTCTTCGTCAGCGTATTTATATAAATATTCCGATAAAAGGAGACCGTATTTGATAGTGATTTCACGAAACTAGTGAGTAGCGGCTAGAGCGTACCGAGTTGCAAAAAGGGGTTTCTCAGTATCCAATTGGTTCCGTTCTTTTACTTGCTTACATTTCAGCACGTAGACCAAGGTCATACTTTGTGCAACTAGATTATTACCAACTTGAGATACCACGAACGCCCCAGTTTTCTCGACATTAGACGCGAGAAAAGCAGGCGCGAGCGTACCCGATTGGCGGCCGCGGACATCACTGCCCACCGGTGACGTCACGTTTGAATGGCGGGTACAAAAACTAGGGGGAACGATGTTTCGGTTTCGGCAGCGAACAAAATATGACTTTTTTAATTAACTAGAGCGACTCTGGGTGGAAGAGTTAGTGTTTCAGAATCAGGAAGTCATCCGCATGCAGATGATGCCTTTGGATTAGGTAGCTCAAAAAATTGGCGGAGGTCCCCTTTAAGCAGAAAATGGTGCAGAATGCTTCAACGGCATTTTTTGTTTACGAATAACACAAGGAGAACAGTTCTGTGCCAAAAAAACAATTGTCAGAAAATTTTGAGCATTTAAAAAAGCCCGAAGTCAAGATAGAGCCAACCTTGACCTTCCTTAACCAGAGACGGTATTCCGACCCTAATTTGCCAAATAACTGCCAACGTTAGGCTTCATTGTCGGTAGTTTGGCTCCTTCTGGCATTTTTGGGTTTAAATCGTCAAGCAAGTTTTCAGAGTTAGGATTCACTTCTGATTGTTTTCGGTTTTTATGTGGCATATTTTGGCTTAAAATGTCAAATAAGTGCCAGATTTAGGATTCAGAGCTGGTTCTTCAATTCATAAGCGCCATGTTTTGTTCGTCTGGTACTTTTGCATGCATGTAGTGGGCCAGATTAAAGACATAGACAAACCAAAGAAAAGTACTCTGGCAGAAACTACGCCTTAGAGCAAAACCGTATTATACCCAGTTTAATGCCCTAGGGTTGCCATGCTTGCGACAAGTTAGGCGTTTCTCTGGTGTGCTACCTGGGAATCGAGTTCATTGCGTGAACAACTGCACTTCGAAGCATTCATACAACATCCCTCTATCTGGTTTGGCAAAGAGAACTCAACCGGATCTCTTCTGCGCTGAAGTGCTACTTCCAAAAAATAATAAATAAATAAAATTATACAGAAATATACACTTACAAAACACTCAAAAATTTGTTGGTCTTTTATACTACTTATAAACATTGGAACCGAGAACACAAATTTTTCCCGCACATCCACATTAAAAAAAAAAATGACAACGTAACTACTCTTGTGGTTTTCCATCATAGTGGACACGGTTCTAGAAATATTGCCACGTAAATAGATGAACAAAATTACCCCCTGAACCATACGGTGTAAAACATATATATGTGGCATTTATGGGGAGAAATGCTTTTGACATAACAATAAGCGTTGGAAAATAAATAACTCTCCAATAAAACGCGACACACTTTATTTCTTCTACTCCTAATTTCCTAAGGCAACTTATGCTTTCTCAATGCATAGAATACCACATAACCAATAGGTTTGGAGGCCGAGTGTGTTAACGCAGGAAGCACGTGGAGTGAACGCTCGCGCTGCCATATCCTGAAATCCTGGGCTCTCTCTCCACCCCTGCTCAGTTCGATCTGCATTAGCACTGTAGCAGCATGCAGTTGTGTACCACCATTGCGTGATGCACGGTCAAGAGCTCAAGCAAAAAGTTTTACTTCACTGACCAAATTTCGGGCCTACAGCTTGCAACATTCCACCTTATCTTCCCACTGTGTAAACATGTATAAAAAAAACACTTTATTTACGGACGGGACAAATGAATCACCATGTCATATTACGGTGCAGAGATTCACTACATAAATGACGCAAATGCTCTCAGGCTACTGCCCCTACTTTACTGGTTAAGGTGCTTCTCTGCATCGTTCGACCAGATATACAAATTTCGGAAATTGTGACTGCCGAAAATATACCGGTCTCTGCCCAGGTATTAAAAAAAGAAAGAAAAAAAAACGATTAGAAAACATTGTATGAGGGCAGTTGCAAGGATAAAATTTCCGTCCTTCGCTTAGTGGGAACGTCTGCGCTAGATGCTAACGCATTTCGTCGAGAATCAGCGTAGCGTCAGCAGCGATTTCTGCACCCTTCTTACTTTTCATGGCTTAATTAAAACCAAAAAAAAAATGTTTTTTATATTGGTGTTTCTAGAAGCCATATAGCGTATGTTATTTTAAGGGTTTTATTTTCCTGAATATTTCAAGTCCTTTCTTTACAAATTTCCACCGCATACTTTTAATCTCCTTCGGTTCCCTTCTTCCCCATGCTGTGCTGTATATTATATATAGCATGGAGAGGAGGCGGGTATTCATCGTTTCCACCATATATTATTTTGTCTTAACGTTAGCAATAAGAACAAGAATAATTATACTAAACTTGTCTCCTTAGTTTTATTTCTGCGTGCCCTAACTTCTCTCCATGGTCAAACAGGTGTGGTTTACGTTCTTTTCCCTTTAGGGCTGGTGCTCAAAGGAAACCAGACGTTCGTCCACCGCGCTGCCGACGGCTACCAGCCAGAACGGTCGCTGTGCCGAGTTCACAAACCACATGCCAACATCAAATATCCCTGTATACAACCGCGTTTATTGGGAAACGTGGATCGAGCGAGCCACGGACACAGAGTCCCGCCGCGCTCGCCGAACTAAGAGCGGGGGAATTGCTAGCCGTGTCATCGCCGGTCGGACGAGCTCACGCAGCGACTGGACCAATGGCATGAGCTCAATCCAGAACCTTCCGCAGGCGACCGTTCACTCAGAGGAGGGAACGCCATCTGTCCCGCGCGATCTGTTGAGGGTCGCCCGAAACGGGAGATCCCCGGAGGAGTGCAAGAGGGAGTACGCCAGCAAGGTGGCAAACTCTCTTGAAGAGAATGCGTAATGCTCAGGCTAGAAGTCAGACGACTCTGGCCGTCACGTCCGCGGCTTACGCGTCCTCTGGGAAGGAAAACCAGCGTCTCCCACGAAATACAATACGCTTTTAACCGTTTTGACTAATCCTTCCAATTCCGCATGCTTGCAGATATTTTAGTAACCAGTTAGTGACTATCAAGTGCAAAAAACGTTGATAGAACAGATTTAAGATGAGTTAGAACAGTGTATGGGTGCCTTTATACTTTTTTGTTGTCGCTGTAGAAAGATGAGATGCCAATAATTGTTTTATGGGTCATTGTAAAGATTCTGCAATCTTGATTAACTTTTACTTTCTAAGAATGAACATTAGCGAAAGGGCTGGTATCTCGTTCACGGCACGCGTCAATTAAATGGCGTAAAAGTCTAAATTATCGAACTTCTAGGCGGCCTTAGAATTTGCCCAATGCATTCCACGAGAAACAATGAAGCTGTTTTCTCTTTACATTATTATTGAAGCACATGCCGCAACTGCCGCAGTGGAGGTATACCCCGACCCCATCCCCGGAGGTTGATCAAATGTAGCCTCCATTAATTTAGCAATTCTGTTCATCCGTTCTTTCCGAAGACGCAACGCCTCCTTCGCTCTCACATCGCTAGTGTATAAGGTAGGGGTGTGATGCTAACCTCAAGGCCTCCGGTACTATCGGCTGATGCCCTTTTCTAGAAGTTAATGGCGGATTCTCAGAAAGTTCGGGAGCCCCTTTGTTTGCTTCCAGTCTTTGTATCGGCCCATGACCGGGATGGCGACAAAGAGATGGCGATTTCAGACAATCGAGTCTGACTAGCCGGTCGAGAAAGAAAGAGGGATAAGCTTATTGATTGCTTCAATGTAAACAACGAGACATATCTTGTTACGAAGTCTAGGCCCTGGTATTTGCTCTCAGATTTGATATCATCAGCAAAAGCTGATTCATGTGACGCCTAATCTCTGATGTAACCTCGGCGTAAGGTCTACGAGTGTGCTGCAGATTATTCGGTGTGCCTATGAGACTGAGTGTCGCCAATTGGCATCTTGCACTTTCTTTGCTTGGTAAAGACTACACATTTTGCTCTCTTGTTATCACCTGCAATTGGTGAGGTTTTAAGAACAAAGATATATTTTACAGCCTCTTCAATTAAACCAAGTCAATGTCCTGACGTTTTCTTAACTTTTTAGATTAAGAACCAATGTGTATGCCGTTAACCATGCACTATTGAAACTTTCTTTAATGCGAAATAATTTTATATTTTTCAGGATTGCAATATAAAGAAAATTATGAAGCGTTTAGAGGTTTTATGAACGTAAACAATAAATATTCATAATTAAAGAAAACATTCAAGCTACGCAGGGCTCCCTTTTTCTGTGGGGACAACCGAGACATATTTTGAGTTTGCCCTAAAGGTTGCTTCGGCTACAAACTGTGTGCTAAAAGTTGTTTAGTACGATGACATAAAAAATCGAATTTTTCTAGAATGCATACGAACGCTCGACAGGCTATGAACAGTTTAATTGATGAAAATATCATGCCGTCTTCACACGTCATCCCCAAGCTTTGACTTCTGAACGAAATATGCCCATTTTCCTTGTTCGGAGACGCTGTATCCACTAGAATACTCTGAGGTATTGTAACTCGTAGAGCCAGGGTCAGAAATTTGGCCCATTTCAAATAAACCTAAAACATCAGTGTAGCTTTTCCGTCAAAACGATTTATCTCAAAATTATGGCTAGACAGTAGATTTGTTTCACAAAAATAGGGAATTAAAAGCTTGTGTTAATAACCACTTGCAAATAAAAACCAAGATTTTCGGGAGATACAAAGTCACGCCTTTTTAAAATAATTGTAAAAAAAGCGCTCCCTGAAAGCATAACGACGTTTTATGCTTTTTTATTCTAATAGGCACAGAACACCGCTTTTGCACATTGGAATGGTATCATTAACAGCGCTCTGGCCCATATGAGCATTACGATTTTTATTTGCAACTTTTGAATAAGGGAAGCCTGCTTCTTTATATTTTTAAAAACCAATGCACCACCTAGTTCATGGTTGAAAAAACCCCGAGTTACCCGCAGTCTCGGGGTTTTTTCAACCATGTGCACTGTATACCAGCTCGTTTGCGCCCTTACATTTGGTGCACCACCTAGTGCATTTTTTCTACAAACTACGATGTCTATGAACTTAAGACTTATCCGTGAGATCTGTCCAAAGCGGGTCCCACCAAAGTTCCATTCCCTTTAGAAATGAAGTTCCAATCACTCATTTAAGGTGGGTAGGTCTCATTTTGCTCTGGCTGTACAACCAACAACAACTGATCCAGAAAGGTTCCCATTGAATACAAGCGGATTACTAACTGCGCTGCGAAGCGAACTTCGCAGCGCAGCACGTCTATCAATGTACAACCAACTAGCCCAAACCCAAGTTCAAGCTTTATTAATCTTCACATTCAGCACTTCTCTTTACTTATAAAGACGACACAGCAACATGCATGAGTGATAAATAGTAGAACAGTGATTCAACATCGAATAGAGCTGCTGACACATATGCTTTGTTTCAGCTTGAGTCCAGACGTAGCCGTAGCTCCGAGCTCTTGGGACCAAACAAGCAACTTCAAAAGCGCATGTCAGTGGCCTTCCCTGTTTATGATAAGTTCAGTGATAAGAGAAAACGTTCAGAAACATGAGGAACACCACGGTGGTGCGCGTTCGAAGCTTTCTAATTGGTCGCATTATCTCGTAACGTTGGCTGCGTCTGGACTAAGGTGGAACGAAGTAAAAGACTGCCATTATTTTTGTGCTTCGGCTGTATCAAGCGCACACATAGACCTTTGCATCGCTTATCACCCGGGCGAAAAATGCTCAGTCACTGGGCTGTGGATACATGCGCAGCGTCTGATATGCCGCACAACAGAGCAACAGCTCATGCGCAAAGGCGTTCCATAGCCCAGCAGAGAAAGATGGCAATGCGCAGAATAGATTTTTGCGAAGGTTTATACTGAAGTCGGTGTTTCATTCGTGGTCTATCATCGCTGAACGAATCAAAACAGGAAAAAGGTATTCTGACTCCCGCTTTTGACCCTGCTTGATTTGGTCCCATCGGCTGCGGACTTGGCAAGTGAACGAAGCCTTGCCAGGCGGCAACGGCCAGGTGGCGCCAGCAGAGTGAGAGCCCATGGTTATACCCAATCTCGTTGTAACGTGGCAAAGGGTGAACGCTACGCCCTACATTGCGTTCCGATGGGTGCGATATGCGCTTCGTATACGTGCGCGACGCACACACAATGGAGTGGAGCATGACGCAACGGGAATCCTGACAGTTCTTTGCAGTAAACGTGCACTCAGGCGATATGTAGTCACGTGCCTCATTACGTTGTTCCGATTGACCCGCAGGGGCCGTAGCCTCCGCCCTACAGGCATGTTATCCGCCCACGACCTCCTGGCCTACAAAGCATTTGTTGCTTCAGATACTAGGTTAAGCGACGGCACCAGAGTAATAGCTCGCGTTGGAACAATGCAGCCGCCACTTCCAGGCATGCCGAATGTTTCGCGCTTCAGACGCAAGATAGCGCCAAACCGAACAGCACTGCAGGTTGCCTATAGAGAGCCCGTAACAGGTCGATTTCCTGCTGGCCACGCGAGTATTGGGTTCCGAATCACACCTGTTCAACACGGGTTCAATGGACGTCGCCATATAAATATGCGACAAACAACCTTGTTGCCACGGTAATTCCATGGTAAAGTGGTTGTTTGCCCACATTTATACGGTGGCGGCCATTAACTGAGCTTCCTTTTGGCCGAGAGACTGAGGGGGCTTTTCGTTGCCACGCTTATTCCGTTAAACTTCGCTTTTTATATAGAGAATGCGGACGCCACCTTCTGCCCACTATTACCTCATTGCATCTTACAGAATCGAAGACATCCTAGCGGCGTAATTCCGCGAAAAGCTTCGTGAGAACCCAATGTCCACTGAGTAGTCTTTGGTCCAATAAGCCGGTAAGGTGGCCGTTCTTCAACTCGTTCGTGGAATCTTAATTCCGTGCTTTCTGACTTATAGTTCGAATCTTTTTTTTTTTCATTTATGCGCTGGAGACTATCTCCAATGCTGTAGCGAACAATGTCAAGACGGCAAAAAAGAAGTATCTATGTGAAGAGGTCGGTATGTCTGGTGACGCGAGCGGGACCAGATGTGCCCAACGTTTGCTGGTTGTTGTGGTGTTGCCTCTTTGGGTTTCTCTGTTCTTTTTATGAGAGGGAATTTATATGGGCACAGGAAATATCTACTGTTGTGCCTTTTGTGACTTTTGGCAAGGAAGACGTTGATCAAGATGCTTCTTTATGACGACGATGCTATGCGCTCGAGGCCGCTGCGTATACGTTTGTGATTCAAATTTTTTTGACCGTGATCTACGTAGATTATTCTCGTTCACATTACCTCGTGCCGGATTATTTCTGAACGGTGTACATCAATCATAGGTGAAAGAAGAGTCATGTATCTACACCTCGAGTTTATTATGTTGGACTCGAAGAGGATGAGGAGCTATTGTAGAGTGGATTTCCCGCAGGAACTGTTGCCACTAGAAATCTTCCGTCGACGGCGATTTTTGTAGAGGAATAATCACCGATGGAAGGAATGTATAACTTGCATTTGCATGTGCAAGAAAATCTGCATTGTAGCCCAAGTTTTGTGTGCAGCTTTCCGAGTAAATTCAAGCGCACATCTTCAACGCATGTTGCGGCGAAGTACCGCACGCGCCGTCATAGGAGGACTCCACGGTAGTCGCCGTAGCGACATGTCTTTACCAATATCTTCAGTACCTCGTACGATTGGCCCAATGTGCTGAAAGAGCTCTTTCGTGCAGTCAGTTGAGGTCTACATTGCGTAATGGGGTAGTAACGTTGATTGGGCGCCCACAGCAAAAGCTTCTGCCGCAACGTTGCTGCATCCTCTGTGACGGCGTCCATGTCGAAGGGGGGGAGGTGATTTGTCCACCATTCAAGCGAAAGTTTCGGCGGGTTTCCCGACCTAGTTAGAGCCTCAAAAACAACACTCTAAAAAAAGCCCGTGCGCCTACTTCCCCGCACAACACTCGGAGAGCCAATCACCGCGACGTACGGAGGCAGTTCAGCGAATGACGATGCCGAAACATATGTTTAGACCAAAAGACGCAGTCTGAGTTGTGACATTAAGCAATGCAATCGTGACGTTTTGCATTGCTTAATGTCACAACTCAGACTGCGTTTTTTGGACTAAACATATGTTTCGGCATCGTCATTCGCTGAACTGCCTCCGTACGTCGCGGTGATTGGCTCTCCGAGTGTTGTGCGGGGAAGTAGGCGCATGGGCTTTTTTTAGAGTGAAGGGTTTCCATCGTCGGCGTCGGCGATGTCTTACCGTATGGCTCGTCGTCGCAATTTCGCAGAGCACAGCTGGTCGCGGAGCACTGAACACATTAGCGGGTGCTGCGCTTCTGCGTGTCCCCTTTGATCCAACGTAAGTTTTTGTAAGACTTCATAAGGTAAAGTTGAAACCAATCCAACTCCTTGCGTTACGTTACGACGAGCCTTGCGTCCCTTGGTTAAAATGGTAACTCATCGTCCTTCTTGTCGGAAGCAGGCGTAAGATTTCGTAACGTAAAACAATGTAAGAAATCAGTCTGCGTCAACGAGCCTAACATTAAAACAACAAGAAAGAATGAAGAAATGGAAAAAAAGGCTGCAGTCATGCTATCGTTTCATTCTTTCTTTCCTTGTGCAGACGAGCATGTGCGCTGTGCAAAACCACAAGTGGCGCTTGCTTCTTGGCGTTTCATTTTAATTCATTTCGTATATTGTAAACTGACCTACACGAAATTTGACTATTGAATTGTTTTTAGTATTGAGAGTGAAATTAAATTAGAAAAAGCCTGCAACCATTTGTTTGTGTTAACGACGCCGCGCTCTGTGTTTTTATCGCCTCGATTTTGGTCAAACCATAGTGCCTTTGTTTTACGCTATCATAACTATTCATTTAATGAAGCGATTTTATTAATTTTTGCCCAAAGGTTTTTTTCCAGTTCGTATACAAACTATCAAATGCCAAAAATTTAACACCTTACTCCAACAATACAAAAGAGGTACACTAATCCATGATACAAATTTAGCTATAATTTCAGGTATACGCTCGTCATATGTTGGGCCTATACGAGCAGGAAAGACCCTAAAACGTACTTATAAATAGTTGCCTGACATCACCTATCTAATTTAAGTTATTTTGTGAGGAGCTGTCACTCGCAATGCTTGCTTCTTTACCAATAGTGGCGGAGTTTAACCTTACGGTTATCGGTCTTTCTTTTGTTACATGGCACGTTATCGATATAAAGTGCGGTTCTCATCGGAATACAATAGGCGTTAAGCATACTCAATAATATCGAGATGCTGAGGTAGCCATTGCCTTGAGTCTTCGCAGAAGCGTCTCCGGCGAAAAATTCCACGAAAAAGACAATGGCCATAAAACAACGGAGGCCCCTGGGTAGGGCGTTCAACTGTCTACTGGATGGGACGATTACTGAGAATTTTACGATGGCTCACGTGCTCGAACGGAAGCTTATCTTGAAGTCCTGCCCACTAAGCAGATTCGTGGGTGTGCTCTAGCACAATCAGAAAGACTTTATTGGCTCGTAATCTTTGTTACTATATCTGAAGCTCTCATACTTTGTTGGAAACGAGGCGAAGAACCAAGGCATAGGTGAACCTGCGGAACGCCTTGTTTCACTGAACTTCCCTCGGAATAAGCTAAGAGCAGGAGGAAAAAACGAAGATTTTAACCAAGGCGGCCTGCATCGGGTGGCCACTCTGAGCTCTGGAAAGGGAAATGGAGCGGAAACGAGAAGGAGAGAGAGTTGAAGAGACAACTAGCTAGCACTCGCGTTAATACTGCAAGTGTGGATCCTAACAGTGAGAGCATGTCTTCTGTATGGCACAAATCTTCACCCATATAACGCGAATTTTGCGTCTTATATACGAAGTTCAGTTTAGCGTATAAACGTTTATCGGAGTTAAAGAAGTAAGTCTTTCACATAAACATAAATATTTATTACTATCAAATATTTAACTAAAAGGACTCGACGCAAGTTTCTGGATAAAACGTTAGAAGAGCGCTTGCGGCCCTCTCCTCTTAAAGTGGGGAGTCCCAGGTCCCCAGAACTTTAGGAGTCGTACGTGGGTGGTCTTCTCGATGCGCGAGAGTGTTTTTTACGATTTTTTGTTGTACCATAAGAACTACGTTTGCTCGACACGTGGAGTAAAGTTTACACACAGTCACACCCTGGACAGTCTGGATTGTGCGTTTTCCCAAATCGGTGAAGGACGTTTTGTGCGTAGGGAACACCCATACGCACAGAAATCAATGTAAATCAGCTTCTGTTCGCTTGTGTAGGTTACGTGACACAGGATAGGTGAGGTCTGGATCTAGCAGATACAGAAGTGGGTAATCTTTCGCATCACGCTTAAAAAAAAAAAAAAAAAAACTTCTGTTACATTTTTGGCATAAAGGTTCATAAGTGGTGTAACATCACCTCTGGTGTAGGATACTTCCACATGAAGGAACAAGGAATGGGCTGAAGTCACAGCACAATCTGTCTTATTTCCAGGCACCTAGCAGTGTCCATGAATCCTTTGAAACTCAAACGAATGTACTATATTAAAATTGTTTCAAGATGGCTTAGCAATTTGAAATCAATTTGCTCATTTTCATTTCCTCGTGGAGACATAGGGATGCCTTGAAAGGCTGGTTTAGAATGTGAAAAATGTTCATGCCTGAGTTTCGTTTTTCAAATTAAATGTAAGATCTTCTTAACGCCCTACTAGTTCACCTGCTGTTGAGGACGTCTTGTGAATTACCTTGAAGTTTCTTTTTTGTGTTGAAAAATGTAATCATATTGCTTGCTGTGGAACTATGTTTGACACAAGATGCATCTGTATATGTGAGTTTCCGATACATAAATGTAAGTAGCGGTTGAAAAGGCGAGTTGTGCACAGTAATTTTGTATTTCAATTTTCTTGATGCCCCGCGTTTTAAGTGCTGAAAGGGAGACAAGGATGTCGAAGGATGTATCTTTCCCCGGTCAGACCAACATATATCATCGGGGAAGTATTGGTTTACTTTTAACAATGTTTTATAATATTTTGAGTAAGCGCGAATGGGGGTAAGTTTAGCATGTAACTGATAACTATGTTTTGTTACATATCTTAGATTTATCAGCAATGTTTCCTGCATAAGCAGAACGTTTGTAGTCATAGCGCATGTCTCGTCAAATGTGCCAAGACTCGGGGCTAAAGCTGAAAGTCCTAAACACCTACGGAGGCTACGTGCATGAATTGTTCTTAGGGCTTTGATCTAGATTTGGCACGTGCTACTGGGAAATTTATACTGAATCAACTCAACAAACATGGTGATGTAGATCTGTACTAGGAATCTCGTACACTGTCGCATTCCACGTGGTTCCGACAAAGAAGCGCGCAAGAATGCCGAAGCTATTGAGAGTTTAACAGAAGTAAGAAAAATTAGGTGAACAGGTCAGATCTCTGCCAAATATAGCTCCAAGAAATCTATGGCATTTGACGTATTGTATTATTTGTTTGCGCATCTTATGTGGGACTTTTTTTCATTTTGCAGCGAGTGAACGGAAGTGCCGGTGCTTTGTGAGTGGAACATTTTAGGCCACGGGTACGAAAGCATTTTGCAATTTTGTTTAGGGAACATTGAACCGTTGCTTTTTTTTAACTCGTGTAGATCCAGAGTCCCGTATACCAATGTCATCGGCGTGAAAATATTCTCGATGGTTTAAGGCGATATGTTGGCGAGACGGATGTGAGCAATGTTAAGTACAGTCGCCTCTGTTTATTTCGAAGTTCATGGAATCAGCAAAACGCTTTGTATTAAGTGTACTTAAAATTTCAAAACACTCAACCCGCTCGTTTTTATCCGGTACTCACGGGTAGAAGTTTTATTTTTGCTTGGCTTCGCCAGCAGAGACGGGCAGCATTCCTCTAACGAAGCCGCACATTCTTAACTATGCTCTACAAATTGCAAATCTTTCTTGGGGCTCATTCAGCAGTTAATTCGCAAACAAAAAGAGAAAAAAAAATAACACGCGCAATTGCAGTTTGTGGTGAATTGTGAGGTCTCACAGTAGTTAGTGCAGCGTTCAGTTTACCCATCGTAAAAAGGTCGTCTATGACACAATCCCGGCATGACTGCGGTGCGTGATGAGGGCTGGTCAGATTGGGCCCCATATGTTTTCAACAAAATGCACAACTGGTTGGCCACTTCGTCCTCTAAACAGTTTCTTGACTACGTCAGCGAGTGAAATAGCCGGAGTTGCGTTGGAAAAAACTAGATACCTCGCGAGATCTTCCAAATTTCGCAGAATGGTTTTCTGGGATCTATATTTTTCACATCGTCCTCCAGCAATATTGAGCGAGCTTCCTAAAATACCATCCCATTAAATTTCGTGCTCTGCTATTCGATGTGGGGCGCGGAGGCGCTCATATTCTGCGTCGCTAATCTTTTTTTTTTTTCTTTTTTTTTTTGTGTGTGGGGGGGGGGGGGGGGAGGGGGAGGAGGGGGGTAGATCAAACAATAATTGTAGGTGCTATTTTTTTTTTCAGGGTGATACATGACATTTTTTTGAAGTGAGACGGTTCAGTGACGTCCTTGCGTTCATTTGTCGCTGCTTCTTTGAACGCGTGTCAGTTGCTTCGTCGTAAAAAGTGCGATTTCCGTACGTCGATAAACCCATTAATGGTAGTGTACGTTTTTACGTGATCACCCCCTTCATTTTTAATAGGGAGCTTTCGTAGAGCGCGTTTCTTCCTCCGCTAAGTCCTCCGCAACGAAGGAGCCGCTACTGAGCCTGCGCGCCGATGGCCTTGACTGTAGAGTTCCGGGTATCATAGCGGGTTGCCGAGAGCAATGCGGGATGGCGAAAACCATCTACGAAAACTTTCTAATGGCGCATTCACACTGGAAGCGGATCCGCGTTTGCTAAGTGGTTGCGGATGCGGTTCGCGAGCGACCCCGTTCAGACACACCCAGAGGCGGTTGGCGGTTTCTTGGCGATCGCGCGTGATCTTTCGAGACTTGCGTGTGGCAACCCTGTTTTACAATCTAAAATCCACTTTAATACACGATCCGAAGCCAAATTTGTTCTATTTTGGCACTCTGAAGATTTTTCTTCGGGATGTTCGCACGCATCACGAGTTCAGGCAGCAAAAAAAGAGACATGGATCCAAGAAACTTGCCTGTGATTCCCTCGACTTCGCCCACAAGCAAGGCCCAGCTAGGCGCGCCTAAAGCAGTGACTTTAGACGCGCCTTGCTGACTCACAAGAGGATGTTCCCGACTCTTTTATTTGAAGTGGACCCTTCCCGAATGAATAGGCTGACCGTGTTTTCGGGATAGAGGGCCTGTGTTTCCCCCTCGTTGTTCGCTCTTATCATTTTCGAAGCTAAGAGTGGTGGGGTGGACCGTGGTGCGGGGGAATGTGTTTGGTGCTAGCCGGTCGTGTCTTCGTTGGTGCCGGACTCCACTCTCGTCACTCGCACGTCGATCGAGTCTACTGTTTGTTTGACATTAAGCTCAAATTTTATTATTTATTATTATTTATTTAGGAATACTACTGGCTCCACTCAAGGAGCCATGGTAGGAGTGGGTACAAACGTATAAACAAGATGCAGATTTAAAAATGAAAACTCAATTAAGTATAAATTCAACAGCAGACACAAAATTAGCAACAGTTGAGTTGACGACGACATCATTTGGTAACTCGTTCCATTCTTGAATTGCCCGAGGGAAAAAAAGAATTTCTAAAACAGTCGTTTTTGAACCTGTGTTATTTTAACGCTCTTGTGTGGTTTAGACGTGAGGACCTGGTCGATAATG
Source organism: Ixodes persulcatus (assembly GCA_013358835.2). Taxonomy (NCBI): domain Eukaryota; kingdom Metazoa; phylum Arthropoda; class Arachnida; order Ixodida; family Ixodidae; genus Ixodes; species Ixodes persulcatus. Next base: position 72,751 of record JABSTQ010011430.1, on the reverse strand, counting down.
GTTGTATATAGTTAGAGCTTTGAACATGAAGAGTGCCGTTGAGGATATTGAACACCAATTTTAATCGATCAATTTTAGCTCTCATTTGCAACGGTTGATGCTTCGCTCTAATAACTAATTCAGTGGACGATGTTTCTCTACGATAATTATTAAAAATAAACCGAGCAGCTAACTTTTGGATCCTTTCAAGCTTGTTAATACCGTTTTGTGTAAAAGGGCACCACACTGAACTAGCATATTCTAGCACAGGCCTAAAAAAAACTTTTGTAACCAAAAAGTATTAGTGTCAAAATCAGCAAATTTTAATTTCCTACGACACGCAAACAAAGTGCCCCTCGCTTTGTTAACCGTTAATTCTAAGTGCTGGTTCCAGTTCAGTTTATTGTTAAAAAGAAGTCCTAAATACTTGTACTCCTCGACCCGCTTTACTGGTTGTCCATCAAGTGAGTAACTAAATTGAACTGGCTTTTTTTTTACAGGACACTGTCATGACGGCTGTTTTCAAATAATTTAGCTTCATTTGCCATTTTTTAGTCCAACACAGTATCTCATCCAAAGCTTCCTGAAGTATAAGATTGTCAGTATGGCTTTTTATTGTTTTATATATAATACAGTCGTCAGCGAACAATCTAATCGGGACATCAATATTGGTTGGAATGTCATTAATGTAAATCAAAAACAAAAGTGGCCCAAGTACGGAACCCTGGGGCACTCCTTAACTAACGAGCAGTTTGTCCGAATCAACTTTGTTATAGTGAACATATTGGCTTCAACTTGATAAATACGCGGTTACCAAATTTATAATTTGTGAGTTTTTGAGTATGTTGGAAAGTTTAGCCAGCAGCTTTGAATGAGACACTGTCTCAAACGCCTTCGAAAAATCTAAGTATATTACATCAGTCTGGCCCCTCTCGTTAATGGCTTCAGCCAAGTCATGCGTAAACTCTATGAGCTGAGTTGTAGTCGAAAGTGATTTCCTAAACTCATGCTGATTTCTATATATTAGGTTATGCTTATCTAAGTGACATGAAATATGTGTAAAAATAATATGCTCTAGCAATTTGCACGTGGTGCTTGTTAAAGATATTGGCCTAACGTTTGATGCTGTACTCTAGTCACCCTCTTTATGTATCGGAATTATTTTTGCTGTCTTCCAGTCATTTGGTAATACTGCATGCTCAAGAGAAAAGCAAAATAGAACAGGTAAATATTTGGACATTCATTCTGCGTACCTTTTAAAAAAGTGTTTGGTATCATATCTAACACAGTACTGTTCTTAGCGTCTAATTTATTTAAAATTAAGTTAAAAATTAAGTTTCGGCGACCGTAAACTTCTGGAAAATATTTTTCACCACTTTAAACGCAAGAAGTAACATACGTAGGAGCAGGGTTGGGCAGAAATACTCAAAAATGTATTTGGAAATACAAATACTGGGATACATTAAAATAGTAGCTAAAATACTGATACTGAAATATATCTGTAAAAGTGCATCGCGATACGTATCGGAAATACATTTTAGATGGCGGCAAAATGTATTCGGAAATACAAATACAGGAATACATTTTAGGAAGGGCAGAAATACAAATACAGAAATACTGATACTGCAATACATTTTTCGAATTTGTTTGAGACACCAAATGAGATGAAGCTTGAAGTTGGAAGTGGAAGTTTTTTATCCCAAAATTACCTTCCCGTAGGCTTGGCACTTTGCCTTGAAGGTAGTGGTTTCAGACGACGAGGTGTCTCCAAGGGGCTCAAAAAAAAACGTTCCATCAAGGACTGACCGCGGTCCCTTCCCTGACATCCTGTCTGTTTGACGAGGGATGCGAAAAGACTTTGACCTCTAAATAAATTCTATGTCATCCTAAATCCCATCAAAACGTCACCACGCCCCTGACCAATAAGGACGCCCCTGTCAACATTGATCAGATGACGTCACGGTGGAATGAACTGGTATTCTTGATCTGTAGGTGTGGCCTTGAACATGAAACTTTATCACGCTGCTGTATGAAAGGACAATACGGACTTTCGTTGTAGGTTACCTCGTTGAAGATCGTGCAGGCAGTGTCATTTGGAATATTCGAGAATAGTGGGCCACCTGAAGCATTCTGGAACAAGTGTCTTATCTTATGTTACGGTTGAAAAAACGATACGGTGGCATCCCTGTTGTGAAGGTCCTTCCTGCCGACCCTCCGCCACCGACGCATGAGTTGCAGTCCTCAAGTTTCGCTTAGAATCATCCAAACAGAGACCGCGTTGATTGCGACCTGATATTGCCGGCACAGGTGCGAGCTCTCCGAGAAACAGCGCGCTCGAAACGAGTCGCTGGTGTATGAAGTCTGGGTCGGCTGATGACGTACCCTTGAGCCGTGCAATAATACGGGCGCAGCCGCAGACGCATCCGAAATGTGTTGGACTTGACTGCGTGAATCATCCTACGATTTCAAGTCAACCACCGCCAGGCTCGTGCTGCAACGGACTGTGATTCAGCTTTGCCGGCTGGGTGCACTGTGTACGCTAAGGCAAGATAGACGGTTCGCCGCGGGCATTGGATGCCAGCAAACAATGACTTAAGAAATCCCTACCTAAGGACCTGCGGCAGCAGATGCTCTGACTCCACTCCTGGCACGCCACCTGGTTCGAGTCCCCGACTACGCAACACTTCTCAGCAGAGAGAAGAGGAGGCATAGAAAAATAGTTCGGAGAATTGGAAGGAACCCTGGTCAGCGTGGTAACAATGCCCCTACATCTCCTTGGCCCTGTTGTCCTCAGAAGTAAAAAAAAAAAAAAAAAAACGCGTTCGGATTTGATTTGTTTTGTTTTTGTTGGATCAGAAAATGTAATGGGTAGAGGAAGCAGGCAGAGATTGAAAAAGAAGTGTAGACAAAAATACCCTCATGTTTAAGAACATAGGCGATACTTCAACTTTCGCGTATTTTTGTCAACACTTTCTTTTCGATCTCTGCCTCTTTTTTCTCCCCATTAGATTTCCTGAGCTGTTTCCGAATGGAATATGCTAGATTCAACGGAAAAAAACTTTTTAAAGTTGTACGTACCTTGTCAGGTTATTGACTGCTGCTTCTTCCTGAAGAAATGTATCTTCGGTTTCTTCAGGTGTGCCGGCAAATAAGGATATTAGCTCTTCTTCTTCCTGAAGAAATGTCTCGTTGGTTTCATCAGGTGTGCCGGCAGATGAGAATAGGATAACATTCAGGCGCCCGAAACTGTGCTGGCAGACCTGCTGGTCTGTATCCTACAAATCACCAGAACCTGGTAGCATGCAGCTTCCGCATTGATTCAACATCTAGAAGCTTGACACTGTAAAACTTTCTTTTGGAAGGTATCTTCTTCTTGTGAACGCGGAGGTAATTGGCGCAAAAAAACTCCGAGTGAGCTATGTGCTGGGTGCATTGAGTGCACAACGGCGACGTCTGTCGGTTCTCCCATTGCTTCGTCTGCGCCGCCAAACTAACTGAAGCCCGAAGGTTTCGCAATGCTCTTGCGACCGAGGAGTTCCCCGTTCACGACCAACGCCAGTGGCCACTAACCAGGCAGAGTCAAAGTTCACGCACAGTGAAGCTCTGCATCTGTGCCTTTTCTTGGCTTACACGCACGAACACACAAATGTCCAGATGATATCACGGACGCGCCGACACCAATTCTGTTACTGCGCAGTCGAAAAAAAGTCTAGCTGAACTGTCGCAGTAATCCACCTTGATGCGCCCAGAGTTTCGGATTCTCCAAATATTCTTCAAGGGGAGACGTTGACGAGCCGTCATATTAAGGTCGTTGTTACGTTTTTAGACGTAAGGAAAGAAGCGCATTCGTGCCGGAGTTAGGCTGAAGTCTGCTCGAGTCTAGTTTATTAGCTGTAGAGAATAAAGGCACGACGCCTCGGGTACAAGGGTACGGGGCGCTTATGTTACGGCGGAGCCAACGAGTATGTGAACGTTTGTACTGCGGCAAACATGAGCTCAAATATCTTACTAGCTCCTCAAAGCGACAGCAACCACAAACCATGTATACCGCGTGGCAAACGTGAATAAACCTCCTCCTTGGCTTCGCCGTAACATAAGCGCCCGGTAGCCTTGTACTTGAGGCGTCGTTCTCTTATTCCCTACAGTTTTAATACACAAGACATGCGAAGTCCAAGCGCGATTAAGGAGCGTAAACTTCCATGGGTGCCCGTAAACAAACACAAGGAAAAAATTAAAAAAAATCTGGAAAGATGTTTTTATTACAGAGAGCTACAACAGATATATTTCTTATTCGTGGCAAAAAAAAAATTACATTTTCCTAAAAGAGAAAGAAAAAGAAAGATACCAGCAGCGGGGTGAAGCGATGGTGGTGTCAAACTTTATTAACAATATGACGCCCTGTACGGCGCTAAGAAGGGACCTGATGGTCGGGTCTCTTCACTGTTGCCTGGACGTGATCGACTAGGGCCCGCTGGTACGGAAGAATAAGGGGGTCCGGTGGTGTGAGCCACTTCACCAGAGTCTCGGGGCGTAGGTGTAGGGGTAGGAGACTGCGTAAAAAAACCAGGGCTTCTCGTCGCTGATCCCGTTTTAAGAGCGAATGCTCTTAAAACGGGTGCCGGAGTGAGTCATACCGACTCACTCCGGCACAAGGGGGTCCTGGTAACTCGTCATAGGCCAAGGAATTGGCTGCCTCATTCTCCTGAATGCCCGAGTGACCCGGAACCTACTGGAGGGTCACCTCGAGAGTGCGATTGTTGGTCAGAAATTCTTGGAGGTCATCAAAGATTTCAGGGGGGGGGGGGGGGGGGGGGGGGAGGGTGACGTCTCGGAAAGCCCGACAGGCCACCTGACTGTCTGTTCGAATGAGGATGTTCGTGGGTTGGGTAGGTATTGTTATAGTTTCGGCTATAACCAAGGTTTCAGCATACGTAGAAGACTTGATATTAACATGGGAGTTAGAAAAGATAGGTGAGTAAGTGGGATGAATGACTGCGGCAGTTGTGGCCCGGGGATAGGAGAGGGAAGCATCCACGTAATATGTGGTGGAAGAGGAAGGGGAGGGAGTGTTACGGGGAATTTGATTGACCCTGTCAGCGCGTCTGTCCAGATTCCGCTCGGGGTTCATATTGCGAGGAATGGGGAGTACCTCGACACGAGGAAGTGAAAGCCAAGGAGATCTGGAGGTGGGGATGGGAGGAAGGGAGTAAATGTCGTGACCAAGTGACCTCAGGAAGAGTCGACCCGGTTCTGAAGAACGAAGGCGATCCACCTGACCTTGTAAATGTAGGTGTTTACGATCTTGGAGTGTATTAAAGAGCGATGTCTTTTCGAGTGTATCGTTCGGTGCGGCATTTGGAACGCACAAAGTTAGGCGGGTAAACGTGTGCAAGAGACGATCAAGTTTAACGTGCGGAGTCTTGCCGAGATTGGTTTAGGAATACTGATACATTACCCTGGAGTAGACCAGGGCCTCCGTGACGCGACGAAGTTGGTCCTCTCGGAAGCCCTGGTTGCTCCGGACAATTCGTTGCAGGACGTGATATATGTTGTTAAGTTGTGTGTGGAGTCTGGAGAGCCAAACGTTCCACTTGCCATCATCCTGGAGCCAGAATCCAAGGACGCGGAGGCAGATTTGCTGCCGCGCGGGTTCAGTGTAGCGCAACTGTCCAGTGACCACTACATTATACTCTGTTTTTTCCGGGGAACAAGAGAGTCCGAGATTTTGTGTGTAAGCGCAGATTTTGTTGAGTCCTTGCTGAATCGTGTCCTCTTGCTCTCCTGCTGAGCCAGAGCAACACCATAACGTTATATCATCCGCATAAACAATATGTTTTAAATTTGAAATGGAATTTAGTAAAGGGGGATCTTTAAGTGCTATGTTGAATAAGAAATGTGAGAGGATAGCCCCTTGTGACACTCCTGTTTGTAAAGGTTGGGGTGGTGAAGTGTAGTCAATAATTTTGGTTTGTACAGATCGTTGTGTTAGAAAGTTGTAAAGGTAACGGTAGATGCGGTGACCAGGTTGAAGTGTAGCGATTTGTGATAGTAGTGCCTGATGGTTAATGGTGTCAAAGGAACCTTTAATGTCCACCCCAACGATTGTGCGCAATTGAACCCGGCTGGGTGGGTGTACACAACGTCGTAGATTAACATCATTGCGTCCTGGGTGCACAAATTCGATCGAAAGCCGATCTGAGTAGGGCGAAGAGGGTGAAATTGGGAGGAGTGCCAGGCAAGTCTCTCTAGAACCATGCGTTCCATGAGCTTGCCTATGCACGAGGTAAGGGAGATGGGTCTAAGGCGGAGGATAGAAGTAGGGGGTTTGCCAGGTTTGGGTATAGGAAGTACCGTGGCCAGGCGCCACGAGTCTGGAAGGTCTCCCGACAGCCAGGAGTCATTAATAGTACTCAGCAGATGAGAAAGGTGCGAGTCAGGTAGGTTCCTAAGTAGAGAGAGGATAGGCAGTAGCATCAGGGCGAGGTGAGGTATTACGTTGAAAGGAAGAGAGAGCTCGATGAAGCTCAGATAGAGTGAAAGGAAAATCAGCATCGGACGATGTAGGCCAGTAGGGGGCAGAGAAGGGGGTAGGAAGAGTAGAGATAGAAGGAAAGTAATGTTGAAGAAAAGCCTTTCCCAACTCTGCAGGTGTTTTGGCAATGTGCAGTTGCAGTTTAGTGAGAGTATGTGTGGCTCGGCCCTGGCCCAGCATGGATCTTAGAATGGCCCAAAGATTAGGAGTATGTAATTGAGTGCTTAGCTTCTCACAAAGGTTAAGCCAATTAGTTGTTTCTAGCTGTTGTGTGTAATCATGAGCCTCTGCCGTATGTTTAGTGATGATATTGTGAAGGGATTTGTTTAACTTACACTGTTTGTTCCATTTAGTAATTAGTTTATGTCTTTTGCCTCAGAGGCCAATCAGGTGGTTGTCCACATGGGGGGTTTCTTCTGTGACAGCGATGCGTTTCGTAGTCTTAGAATGAGTAACCAGGAGGTCCCTTCCCCACGCGGTAAGATCAGTGCTGGGCTCTATCTTGTCCAGCTGGGCTCGGAAGGCGTCAAAGTAGGGGAGCTTTCTGTAATTGGGGTTGGGTGTGATTCCCTGCCCTAATTTTAGTGTAATGCTTACTAGATAATAGTCACTACCGCGATTTTGGAAGGTGTTAGTCCATGTGGAGGGCAGCGAGCCGCGATACCAGGTCAAATCTGGGTTAGTATCATGACATATGCTATTACCCTCTCTCGTGGGTTGTGTTAAATCGTTTAATAATGTAAATAAATGTGTTTGTGCAAATTGAGCCATGATTTGCGCTCGTGGAGAAGTAATTGAGAAGCCCCAGTCCTTGTGACTGCAATTAAAATCTCCTAAAAGTAGTATAGGACTGCAGGGGTGCAGTGATAGGAAATTCAGGAGGGGGGCGATCTGAGGAGTGAAATATTGGGGTGTTCAATACGCCGAAATAATATTAACATCCAGTTTCTGCTTGTGTGGCCGCCATTGAATAGCCACATGTTCCTGCCTGACATTATTTAATGGCTCTGTATCTAACTGAATGGCTGCAATGGATTTATGTACTAAAATAAGAGAATATGAAGGTATGCTATCAAATGCTGAGTTTTGTTTTATGTTTCCGCGGTATGCTAGGTTGAGAGTAAGTTACTTAGCGTGGAAAATTAATTATGCTGAGAGATTCCTGTAGCGCGATAATGTGTGGGGGGTTGGTGACTTGATGGACTGCCTGCAAAAGTGTGCCTAATTTTTGCCGGATGCTCCTACAGTTCCACTGCCACACGTGCATATAAAGTGCTGGGGGTGAGGGCGGGGCAGGGGAGGGAATGGGACTATTCGTTTTGGGATGGGACGGAATCAAAAATGGAGGTAGACGGGAGCACAGTAACCTTATTTGGGGGCAAGTGGGTATCCTGTGGGGTATTCCCTAGCCGCTTTCTGAGGGCAGGGTTGGATATTTGTTCAAGTTTGTGGAGCCGATCTTGGATAGCGGCTAGTTCTGCTAAAATTTGGTTTAAGGCGGCCTGTCCGTCAGTCGGGAATGTAGTTGGGGGAGCGAAGTTAGAGAATCTTGAAAAATGTTTGTCGATGTGATTGGAAATTTTGTGTCAATTTGGGAAAGGACGGTTTGCTCAATTCGCTGGACAATCCTCTCCTCGAAGTGTTTAATGTAGGACGGGGAAGCTAAGCCTGGCGAGGAGGCTTCAGAGAGCGGTGAGAGTGGGGAACTGTTGTGGGGAACCTGAGAATAGGACGTGGGCAAGGGAGGGGGTTGTCCGGACGGCGGGTTACGAGGGGCACCCCGGGAATCTGGCGAATGCGTCTCACCCATCGAGTGTCGTGGAGCCGGGCGCGGCGGTCGGGAAGGAGGTGCGCAAGCGTGCCCAGGTCGCTGTTGTTGTGGCAGCTGGGTGTGGTCTCGTTCAGCTTGCGGCGCTGGTCTGGGAGGCATACTCGATGTCTTGAAGCTCATACTCGATGTCTTGAAGCGGGGTAAATCTGTTGCTGGTCCAGACGAAGGATCCATACGTGGGTGGCGTGCGCAGGGGTAGGGGGATTGGTTTTGAATGCTTCATCGATGACTGTCCAGGGTTGAGGTGTGATTTTCGGCGAGCATTAGTGGCTTCTTCGCAGGCGATGGTCGGCTTCTCTGCGGGCAGGACACAGGGGGTCGGTCGAATTGTGGGATCCTTGGCAGTTGTCGCAGGTGGGCGTGCAGGAGTGATCCATTCGGGCGGGGTTCGTGTCGGGGGGAAATGTTGGCCGCAGGTTGCGCAGGGTGTGTAGAGGGCTTTGTTAGGGCAGTCGTCGATACGATGCCCGAGCAGGAGACAATGAGTACACTGACAGGCCTTCGGCTTGTGGAGGTAGATTCTGTATGCCACTCGATTGACGAATGCGTATCGGGGGAGCGTGGGGGAGTCGACAATGAGTAGTATCGTATTCGAGGATCCGAGTCTTCGTACCGCGAGTAGGTTTCCCTGCTCAAGCTCCACGGTCTCACGCAACTGGCCATCCGCGTCGGATGGCGGTATCCCGTGGATGACTCCGTGAGCATGTGAGGAGGGCACGGCTCGATACGAGTTCAGATGTAGCCTGGAGTTTTTGAAGTCTATCTCGGCGACTGCGAGCAGCTTCCCTGCGGCTCCGGCCCGGTAGGTGTTAATCGCTATTATGTTTTGTTGGCGTCTTACTTTTATGTATGTGTCGCCGCGCTCCAAGCGCGTGAGTCTAGCGGCGGTGAGAATTTGCAATCCGAGGTCTTGCGTGTCTGTCTGTCGCAGATCCAGCTGGGGGTGGAGACGGGTGATGATGGTGATTGCCATTAGTTCTTTGGCTGACGGGCCTACTCGGGTCCACGGGGCTCGTCCTCCGTAGAAGGCAGCGTGAGTTGCTGGTCCGACGTTTCGGTGTTCATGTCTTGTGTGATTGGGTCGTAGAGCCAGTGAAAACTCGCTCGGTGGATACCAACAATGTTTCGTGGCCAATGCCGATGATGTTTCAGGACACTGCGGGCACCTATCCACAATTTTCAATCAACAATCAAAGTAGCACAGGGGAATCTGGTCGCTACGGAGGCTTCTTCTTCCTTTCTCGGGGGCAGGGCGTGCCTCCTGCCAGGCTAGGTGGTGGGCCTGCCGCGCGGGCGCCGGCTCGATGTTTATGTTACGGTCACGTTCTCAGGAGTTTGCGGAGAGTCGACTGCTCTCGTCGGAGGTTGAAACGAGACCAGGGTGAAGCGAAAAACGCCAGAGTCAAGACGCTTCGCAACCGCCAATTTGACCGCTCAGAACGTTTGTACCAAGCTAATGATGCGACATGTTTTGTTACGTTCTTTTTTCCTGACCTAAGTAGAGTTGTACCCTAGAGTTTTAATAAAATCGAGACAGCTTTTTTTTCTATTTGGTTTTTTCAATATGGGTATTGTTTTGAAAATGTGTTTTTCAAAATATTTTTTCTATGTTCCTATTTTTAGTGGAAGTTCATATTTTGCAAGAATAATTTAGATGTTCTGGCCTATATGATGTATAGTTTTCAAACTCGCTAATGCCATACACATTAGGGTAGGAAGCCCGAAAATTAGTGCATTTGTTGCACTTAATCTAAAGTTATGAATTTTTGTATTTTTTAATACATAAAGCACATAATAATTGCATGCACTGGACTTAAACTTTAATGTGTTACATGAAACAGAAAACATTTTTCGCCTACCACTTCTTGCCTGCCTTCCACAGGACCGCAAATGTGGCAACTAATGCAGTCCGCGGTGGGAGCAGGGCCGTCGCGCAATCTTGAAACATTTTTTTTTTCTCGTAGTGAAAACGCGTTTTCGAGAAAAAAAAAAGTTCAGTTTCGTGCGATTCATTTGTGTCTACATCACATAAAAAAACCAAAAAAAAAACAGAAAAAATAAAAAAAAATGTTGAGTGGACCTGCAGGTTCGATCTCTCGTGGAATCACCCTATAGTAGAGGATAAAAGTGTTAAAAGTGCCTTTATTGTTTATTCCTGCTAAAAGCAATTCCCTGTAGTAAAGAGGCCAAAACGTTACCAAGAATCCTACAGTACCCTGCAAAAGGAAAAAAAAAGGGGTGGGGAAAAAACCGAATAGAAATTATATAAAAGTCTATAATTCACAGTAAAGCATTTAGGCACTGCTCTACCTCACTGGGAGTGAAGGTGACAAGTTGCATGTCTACAGAAGGTTTCGAGCTTGTGGTGATTGTTAAGGGGTTCTGCGTGAGTGCACATAAAGAGATTGCCAGAACAGTGAAGACCGCACCAAGAAGGAATGATTTTGCTCTACGGTAGGAAACAGTTGAAAGACACCGAACAATTCTTGCAAACAACTCCCTTGAGTGTTGAGTGCTGTCTCGTGACCTTGCAGTTCCACAACGTTTTCTAGGCGGCATAATAAGACGACCCACTAAAGGGCCACACTTGAGATCACCTATGGCCCGCCAATGAAGGGCCAGACTTCTAGCCAATGTCAGAGCAGTCAGTGATCCGGAGCGAGCTTGTCTGCCGAAGAATACCGTAAGCTGCCCTCTTTGCTGAACACTTTCAACTCATCTTACAAGATCAACCTCACAGGAGTCTCATATGGAGAGGCGATACTCTAGGTATGGCAGGACCAGGGCTGTGAAAGGCACCTAAGTGTGCTATGGTCTGTTCCACTGGACACGCGAAGTACAAAACCCAGTGTTCCGCACGTTTTGGACAAAACTGCCGACATGCTGTGTAAATAAGCATAGCTGGTTGTTTATAGTAGACCTTGTCGATGTTGTTCTGCAAACCTTTGTGGTTTCTGGGGTCACTTGATAAGCGGCACCAGCATCAGGTCGTCCGTAACAGCAGTGGCAGTCGTTTGCAGGGAGGCATTATCACGATTAATAAGCACGTTAAGAACAACTGGACTGAGCACACTATCCCGTCGAACTGTCGAGCACTTGGGCCACTGGAAATAGTTCCATTGTACTACACTGCACTCTGTCTGACTCAACTTGAAGGCTTCTAGTATGCACACATTTATTTAATTCTAGTGTTAATAAGCACCAGTGGCTCGCTGTGCAAGACGTAGGACTCTGATATCACGGAAGCCGGGCAGCACGCACAGCATAATAGCACCTTGCCATACTTGTGGGAGGTTCCAGCTCCAGGTTTCAACGTCGCCAAAAGGGTATTTGGAAAGGTACCACGACCAGCACAAATTTAAAGTTCTTAGCACGATCCTTTCTGTTAGTAGCGTGCTCCGCTGTATTAAACGACAAGGTGACCGCCATAAACCGAATCCTGCATCCACGTTTTACATACCGCTAGAACTGACGTGGGATGCGTCTTGGAGAGTGAGTGAAGGTGCAGCAGCCCATTTGGGATCAAGTGCCCATTTTGAGAATCACACTGCGAGTTGAAACAGCGCAGAAGGCTCGCGTCTCGCAGCGTTGCCTGAAGAATGACCATTCGAAGAGTTTGCACACTGTGAAGGTAAGAGCATTCACATCGAAGAGCTTATCATTGAAGGGGTTACTGAGGCTTTAAGAGCCACTGATTGTAGTAATCGCATTCCGAAGACGCCGCGTTGTCATTTTCACAGGGCTGGGGGATCCTTCGCCGGAAACTTGGAGGAGCCAAGCAAACGACGTGAGGCTCGCTGACTCGGTTCGTGGGTGCCGACGACGTCCGAGCAACCCTTGCGGGGTCCTTGCTTCCAAAAAGACTGGAGATTCTTTCCGGCGGGCACATAATATCTCGACAGCATGCTTGTGGCTGATGCCGATCACAGGAGGTGGATAGCAGGACAACCAACCCACGAGTAGGTCGAGCACGGCCGGCACTCGGGACAAATCTGGTCGCCGCCATGTTAAAATGAAACGAAGCCAAGCTTCAGTTTAGTACACAATGCACTATAACATGGTTTATTACAAATAATTACATAAATGTTAAAACAGATTTCTCTATTTGAAAGTTCGAATTTTAGTAGACTAAAACAAGCACATTCCCATTGCGTCAAATGAGCTTGGTCGGAACTCGGAACCAACGAGCATCGCCGCAACGCAATGCCATCATGATCTGGTATTGGTTGACGCTCAGGTAAAATGTGATGGTAAAATAACGTGGGAAAGGAAGAACCCGCACTCGACTATTGACAACTGGTTATTGTCGCGGAAGCTATACAACAAATTAGGAGGTATGTAAATCGATGAGGAAGGCACAAAAAGTCTGGGGAGTGACCATAAGAGAACCAAGATCAGATTTGGCACAGTAAAATCAGAAATGCCAAACCAAAACCAAGAGGGTAGAAATAGGTATGTAAATTGTGAGAATCGGCCCCGCCATTGCCGTGAATGGACGCGGGAACAGGACTGAAGTTTCATTTACTTTTCTGTGCGTGCTTGCGTTTGCACGTGTGCCCCTGGGTGTGGGTGGACTGGCGGTGCTCGTGCGGGCTGGCGCAGGGGCCATTTGAAAAAAGAGGAGGAGAAAAGGACAGCTCGAGGGTGACCTTGTGTTTGAATTCGGAAAATAGCTTCGCTTGTAAATATACGCTGTTTCTTTTCCCCTATCCGCGGAGTCCTGGCTGTTTTGCTTTTCCGTCGGCGACCATCAGCTGCCTCCGTCGTCGGGTCCCGGCGCAATCTCGAAGAAAGAATATCATTACTGGCGCAGTCGACAGGATTGCGTCAGCGGACCCAGACGGCGTTATCTTCACTACGGAATCGGCAAACAGCGACTTGACGCGGCATTGGTGGAGCCTTCTAAAGAGAAGACTGGACCACCGCGCTCCTCGAATATTGGACCACCGAGCTACTTCGTGGTGGCAGAGCTACCTCTGACCCGATGCCGTCCAACTCCAGCGAGGAAGCGCCTGAGTCTACAGCTCGGACATCATTTTCGTGCCTGACTATTCTGTGTAGCAGGGTTGCGTCTGTGATCCAGCGGCAGTCGTTGACCTTACTGGTAAGGTGATTCTTTGACGTGTGCCCGCCATGGATACAGACAGCGCAGAGCGTCAGATGCCGGTTCTAACGCCAGAGCAGGATAGGGTTCGGAATAGGGATGTTGACGCGTGCCAGGTGAATCGTCACCTATAGAGTGGATTAGTGGCGAAACTCGCAGACACAAGGGAATGGGAACGAAGGATTCCGATGAGACAGCTTTATCGAAAAGGAGATAGAGCTTAGTGAGGGAGAAAGAATGGCTAATACTCCTCGAGCTAGAGCTAGAACATCTACTCTCAGGGAACCGAACGCGAACCAGTAGAGGCGGCATGGAGTTCAACCTCCGAGATGAAGTTTTAAGCTTTTCAAGATTGATGAAAAAAGTACTGACTTCCATGCCGTCGTCCGAAATATTAGTGCCGAGCTGGTTTGATGGCGTAGAAAACGTCTTCGAGACATATGAAGTCTCTGAGCGGCTTAGAGGATATCTTGTGCGACCTTATTTCACGGAGAGCATGCGTGCACTAGTGAATTGGCTGAACGTGAGTGAGAGAAGTGGGTATAGTGCGGTCAAAGAAAGAGTCTTGTTAGAGCTGTGACTGTCGCGAGATGAGGTCTGGAGGCCCTTCATCGAAACCACCGCTCCTCTCAAGGAAAAACACGAGAACCCAAGGCAGGGCATAATACCTGAAAATTATCGGGTGAAGTGTTTTAAATGCAAGGAATTGGGGCACCTTTCCCGCGAATGTTCCCGGACGAAGACACCAGACGAAGATCTTCTGTTTCACAAGAAAAGAGTAGACGCCGAGAATGTCAATGTGGAGGAAGACTCCAGCCGTGAGCCCGACAAGCTGACGACCGATGTGTGCAGGACCGACGGTAACAACTTTGACCACCAAGGTCAGAAGAGGCCGAACCCATCGTTCCACGACGCGCCTCAGATTCTGTCACAGGCCGACGACACATAGCGGTCGTCAAAGAACAATCGCATCTGCGTGTCTGTTTAGGTGGACGTTGACGACAGAAATGAGCTGTACGTCTCGCGTGTCCGGAGGACGTCCCAGCGAGCCGAGGATGACCACGACGAGCAGGTGAGCGTCGACGACGAAAGGCCATACATCTTGCCTGGGCGGCAGACGTCCCAGGAATCTGAGGACGACCCATATGTGAACTTCGACAACGTCGAGGCCGGTCCCGACATCTTACCTGGGTTGCACAAGTTCTGGCAAGCCAATGACGACCACGTTGAGAACATGGGCGTCGGTTACAAGGAAGAACCGAGGGTATCTCCTGGGAGGCGGACGTTTTGGCGAACCGAGGACGACGATGGCGAGAACGTGGACGACAACGAAGGACCGAACTTATCGCCTGGGCGGCAGGCGTTTCGGCGAGCGGAAGATGACTACGACGAGAACGTGAACGTCGACGACGAAAAAGAACCGAATATCTTGCTTTGGTGGCAGACGTTCTGGCAAGCTGATGACGACCACGGCAAGGACGTGGGTGTCGACAAGAAGTCGGACATCTTTTAGGGCGGCTGACGTCACAGCGGGCCGGTGAAGATGACAGGGAAGCGGGGACAGCACCGAGGACGCCGTCTTCGAGATGAAGTCGTCACAGAATATAGCTAGGGACGCCGATAAAGACTCGATCACCTGCCAGCCGGCCACATGTGAGAGAGCTGGGAGTGCAGAAGACATCGACAACGACGACCGCCTGCGAGGCCCATTCCTGATTCGTAAGTCAGGACAGAGTATAAACTGTCGTCGCTCTTGCGCGGGGATGTTCCGGAACCGGCTATGCACCGTCCGATTCAAGCCCCGTCGAAATCTGGATAGCTTGAATAACCTGTCGGCAAAGAGACCGAGGCTAGGAGGCTAGATGCTGCGCTAGTTTCAGCACGAGATTTTTCACTCCTTTGGAGCCTTGGCGGGCACTGTAAGAATCACTTTACTAGCATGTGATTTGCAAATTGGTGAAAATTTCTTTTATAGTTTGAATTCTTACGATTTGAGTCACAAACTCCGTGCAAGGTGTGACTGATATGCGTACGCGTTTGAGTTTGGATGGCATATATTAGTTTTGACATTTCGGGTCTAAAAAATATACTTAGTCGGGAGGCGTGAGAATCGGCCCCGCCATTGCCGCGAACGGACGCGGGAACATGACTGAGTTTCGTTTTCTTTTCTGTGCGTGTTTGCGTTTGCACGTGTGCCCCTGGGTGTGGGTGGACTGGCGGCGCTCGTGCGGGCTGGCGCAGGAGACATTTGAAAAAAAAGAGGAGGAGAAAAGGACAGCACGAGCAACGAGGTAGAGGGGCTTAGAGCGATAAACCGGGGTTCCGGTCTGCACTCGAAAGTGATCCCCATAAGGCCGCTGCCATTGTACGCAAATTTGACCCCTCATCACATCACCAAATCAAATACGTGACGTCACAGGAAAGATGGCAGCGCCCATGCAGCGGCAGGCCCAGCTGGGTTGGAGCATTGGCCGGAGCTTGTCGGATGCTTTGTTCGTTGTCGTTGGTCTCCGCGAGTTGATTTCAGGCGCGGAAGCCGTCATATGAGGCCGGTCGAAAACAACTTCAGAGTTCAGCGTGGTGTCTGACGTAGATATAACGTGAAAATATGGAGGCACGGTGTGCATTTCGCTGGTGACCGACGGGGATATTGCCACGAAAGAGACAATCGGCCCAACGTTGCTCGGACCTCGGGTTGATTCGGATACCGCTAGGATAAATTTTAAGGCGACGTTTCTGTGCTCTCGTTGACCATCCGAATTTCAAGGTCTGCAGTGAAGCGTGTGCAATATATTTGGATACACAGTTTAGTGACGGAAATTGCGTGAGTCTTGCTTGTCAGTGTGCAATCGTGGTGGGGCTTCCTTCAAATGACTGAAGGCTCACTTTGGTTGTGCGGTGCACCGGAGAGCTGCCTTGAAGCTTGTAGTTCCCGTGCCGTGCTAAATGATACTGTGCTGCTTCCCAAATTGTTCCGGCGTAGACGTGCACTTTCACGGGGCACAAGTGCACGGCGCACCGAAGAGCTGCCTTCAAGCTGGTAGTTCCTGTGCCGTGGTTTAGGCGGTGCTGTGCTGCTTCCTAACTTGTTCAGACGCAGACGTGCACTTTCACGGAGCACAGGTGTTGCAGTTGGTATTGATTCCGCTTGTCTGTAGCACGTTTCGTCGACACAAGTTTCATCAACACTCGTTCCGCGAATTGCAAGCTGTGTGGACATTTCATCGCGCGTGTTACCTACCCAGTCCCCCCTTTCACGCCGTTTTGCAACGACAGTCCGCAGCGGCTCATTACCAGAAAAGTGGTCCCACATCCATTTCAGTTCAGCTCGTCCACAGCAGTCGCCAAACCCCGAAGGAGACGATTTATTCGGACAGAATGCCACTAAAGCAGTATGTGCAGTTTCTTTAGTGGTCAGGATAGACTCTTTTCTGTCTATTTTGTTATATTGTTACGGATGCTTGCTCCAGTCCTATTTTCTATCAATATTTACTATTCTGGAAAGTTCCAGGCCATGCTCACCTGTCATCGTATGTTCTGGTGGAGGTGCTGCGCACTTTACCCATAGCCCTTTACTCTGTGTCTACCCTGGCGGCTCCTCAGCCGAGTTGCCCGATAACAAGACACGGGTGGCGTATTATCCCGCCTCTTAAACCCCCGGCGAGCCGGGAACCAAGTCTTATCCCGAGCCCGGCAGAAAAACCGCAAGACGAGCGAGAACCACAAGGACGAACCTCGGAAATACATCACGAAGAACCTGAAATCCGAGCCAGTCGCTGCTATACCAGCAAGAACCACCGGAACTTGGTCTTTTGCCTGAAAAACCGAAGCTGACTAAGCCAACAATGACAAACCTGTAGCAGCAAACCGCGTCCGCTCCCACCATCTCTTGCATGCCCGTCGCACCTCGCTTTCTGATGCCCTTTCACGCAAGGTGTATGAAGACGTCGAGAACTGGATTGAAATTTTTGACCGTGTCGCCCGCCACAGTGGGTAGACGGACAACCAGCTCCTGCAGAACCTATACTTCTCATGGAAGAAACTGCCAGGCACTAGTTTGAGAACCACGAATCCTCCTTAACGTCGTGAAAAGTTTGCAAGATTGAGCTGAAGTGCACGTTCATCAGCCAACATTGACAAGAGAGAGCCAAATTCCTGATTTTGTCTAGGACACGGCCCCAACGAGAGCATCACCGCCTTTGTGGAGGATGTCTTGCGCCTGATCGAGCAGCCACGACAGCCCTGATGCTGCAGAGGACAAGAAGCTAAGAATCCCACGTCCCTCATGTGAGGGACAACACCTTCGGCAGCCTTGTCCGCAACTCCACGACAACAGTCGAAGGGTTCATATCATTGAGGCTTCCAACATTGAATGTACACTGCAGGCCCGAGCCTGTCAATATCAACAACTCTCCAGCGTCTCGATACTCGAGTCGTCCAGCTGCAACTTCGACGCCAGCCTCCCAGGCATCCGCGACATCATCCACAACGTTTTCCGGGAGGAGATCAGGATGCTACTTCCTGCCATCAGTTGCCCGGCTTTTATTTTGATTGCCGAGATTGTTTCGGAACAAGTTGGACAGGCAATTCAACTGGAGACTTCTTCGAGCGAAGCGGCGTCTGACGAACCGAGGGCGACTTATGCCACAAAGTCACGACGACCGCCACCGGGTACCCGTTACTATAGTCAATGCCAATTCAACGAGACACCCCAACGCCGAAGCATTCATATATGCCCGAGCTTGCTGCATTGATGCAGAAAACTACCAGGAAAATTTGCGGATTAGAAGCCAGCCCTGCAGATTCAATGCATCAGATACCAGTGGCCGCACATGAAGTATGATTACAAGACGGCAAAAATCGGTCAAAGTTGCCACTTTACCGAACTGAAAACCGACGTGCCAGGAGCGTCATCCGAGAACAAAGACCACAGGTACTACGACTGAACACCTGACACAAGACTGTTGCAGAAAGAACTCGTTATGGAACCATTCGCAGAGAACCAATAATTATGTAATCAAGTGGAAATAAACATATTTGATACACTAACCAAACAAACATATTTCCGCTCACCTTTACGCCTTCACAGTCTATACACAAAGAATTGTGTTTCCCGTGCGTGCTGGACCTTTTGAGGACACTCGCATCTCTGACCCCTCAATATTAATTAATGGGACATACCAGACTGGCAGACTGGTTGCAATGGGCTGCACTCGTTCCACGTCTCCTGAACATGTGGCACATCCGAAAACCAACTCCAGTGATGTAAAAATGTTATTTATTAATTTATTCCCTCCAGAGGCCTTTGTAGGCATTCCAGAGAGGATACTTTAAACTACACACATGATAACATTAAAGCACTCTACTGTAACTTGTTAATTGCAAAAACAAAGACACCTCTGAGCATGTAGTTTAATAGTATGTGTTGATGCATTGCTTTATAGCAGGACACTTTCTATACGTATGACAAAATAGACCCTTTGCAAAACCCCATCAAGCAACACGACTGTCGCCATGTTTGTTTTTCGGCGTAAAGCACACGAATGGGCCCCAATTCACATCGAACGCTAATGCAGCATTCGAGTCCAATAGGCGCTCAGCCGAGTACACAGTGATGGCAGACATAACACTCTTGTTGAACAAATGCCCAAAGTATGAAGGCCTTGGGCAATTAGAATAGTAGCTATGGTAATTCGTTCCATCACAATTTGGGAAACGACAAAGGCTACTGTCTCGGTGAGTCAATATGCACGTTGGAGAGAGGCACATGACAACATATCATTAGAGGGCTCGTCTGCACAGATTTGTCACACACCTTCACTCCGTCTCTCTGATTGGCTCGAGCGGGTGACAGTGACACGAAGTGTATACGCAGCCCACACTTTCGAAAAAAGTCTATTGAAGAGACCTGAACGGAATGGTAGTCAACATTTTTCAACAAGACTGCTCTTCGGGCAAGGAATGAACACAAATATGAATAATCTTGTCCAGGTAATTAGAACAAGTAAATAATTGACTGACTAATACAATGCACACTTGATGAAAAAAAGTATTGCTGCAATAAATCCTACAAAAGAAAAAAATGTGCAGTTAATCTATGCGTACACCAAAACGGTTGTTCTTATAGCAAGTCGAATAGCTTTGAAGCAGGTGCCTGCAACGATTTATTCATCCCCACACTCAATAAAACGTCATCCTCGCAGCTGAAAATAAGTGTGCACTTCGCACTCACAAAAAAATGAAGAAAAGTGATCGAATGTAGAGTCGTCGATTAGCACAAAAGGTTTAAGATCGCAGGAGCTTCCACGCCAAACTTTTCTATGGTTATTCTGTGACGCAGGGCTGAAACAACTTCCCCTAGGCCCTAACGCGACGTATACCTTTCGCTTCGATTCTCAGACGTTCAAACGAAGCTAGAAAAGTGCGAATATTTTATGCTAGAAGTTATATCGTAAAATTGTTGATAAGTAAAAAACCTAAAGATCGCAGGAGCTTCCTCGCTAAAAGTTGGCTGTGATTATGCAGTTACCTAGGGCTGAAACAACTTCCCCTAGGCCCTAACGCGACGCATACATTTCGCGTCGATTCTCAGACATTCTAACGTTCAAACAAAGCTAAGAGAATGCGAAAATTTTATGCTGAAAGCACTTGAAGTTCTATCGATCCTCGAACACATCCGGGAATCCGAGCACCGGTACGGCGATACGGCTGATGCTGTCTCACAGGCGTTAATATCGAGATGATCAAGAGCGATTTTGCGCAAAAAGGGTATAAAGTCTCATTCCTTCATGTTTGCACATTATACCTGCGTTAGCGAGCGCGAAAAAGCTCGAAGTCGTCGGAAAGCAGCTGCACATCACAGCTACCGCGCACCGAACAAACTGGCATCCGCCAGCTCTGGGCGCTGCATCTTACCGATGACGTCACTGCTCTTGTCAGGTGACGTGACGAGGGGTCACTTTTGCGTACAACATGCCGGCAACCGGGGGGGTGCTACTTCCGAACTTCCGGTTTATCACTCTAAGCCCCTCTACCTCGTTGAGCACGAGTGTGACCTTTTGTTTGAATTCGGAAAATAGATTCGCTTATAAATAGACGTATTTTCTTTTCGCCTATCCGCGGAGTCCTGGCTGTTTTGCTTTTCCGTCGGCGACCATCAGCTGCCTCCGTCGTCGGGTCTCGGCCGCAATCTCGAAGAAAGAACATCATTGCCCCCGCACTAAACTATTGACTACTGGTTATTGTCGCGGAAGCTATACAACAAATTAGGAGGTATGTAAATCGATGAGGAAGGCACAAAAAGTCTGGGGAGTGACCTTAAGAGAATCAAGATCAGATTTGGCACAGTAAAACCAGGGCCGGCTTGCTAGAACAGCGTCTCAGCTGAGACTGGGTGAAAGAAAGCACTGCAAAGGCTGAGGCGCGCGAGCGTCTTGAGACGCAGTTTGAGTCCCGCTCAGCTCGTGCGCTGGCTTTGGCAGTGCTTTCTTTCACCCAGGCTATGTTCCAAATCTTACCCGAGTAACCTGCCTCCTACGTCAGCGGGTAATACCACGTGACATCGCGAGTAAACGATCCGCGACTCGATTTTGGAATGGCCGGGGTAATCACCTGGATACTATGCGGATTGGCTTCGTCTTGGGCTACGGCAAAAGAAAACAGCAGCGATGGCAGAAAATAGCAGACGATCCTTTTGATCATGAAGAAAGCACTCGAAGAGACGATAATATTAATGACAACGCCGTGTTTTTTGAGGTGGATTCACCAGCTCCTTTTACTCACCTCCCTTTTGAGCTGTATATTGAGATAAAAATTACTTACTCCTTACAGTTAGACATAAAAAAAAAATGTGTTTTTATTAATCAGCGCGATTGCCCTAAACGCACGTATTCCACGCATTGTAATTTGCACCGATCATGTTTTGCAGAAATTGATTCCACACGGTGTAGTGGTACAGCGCGAGGGTGCTTTCTCAAGAATGACATGAAACTTACGTTCGCTTTGACGCGAATATGATTACAATAAAATTTTTGAAACCTTCACTGCTTTACAAGCGTTATCCTCTCATTACACACACTCTGGAGGAAACAAAAATACTACCTTATCATTTACTGCGTTCAAACATTTTCAGCCTTGAACGTGAGAATACGGCATTCCCTCCAACGCCGAGGACGAGAATGCGGAGAAGCTCCTGTTTACGCTCGCACTCTGATAATAACAAGTATACCTTCCCGGGGAAGGTGCACGGTCTGGATGTAATGCAGTCAATTCGTGCGTTGAAAACAGCAAATCTCAATAACCACACATGCTGCACCTCATTCTTTGTCATTTCGAACGTCCGCCACCAAAACCAACGGAGCAAGCGAGCTTTCGGCGGCTGTCGGCGCAGAAAGCAGACGACGAACAGATCACGTGACGTATTTACTCGATTTGATCCGACTTTACCCCCCGACCGAGGAAGGTAGCGGGAGTAATTACTCCAGAGTAAACAACCCGCTTCTGGAACGCAGGTTCTGACGTCATCGAGTAAGCTCGAGTAAGTTTTGGAACGCCACGGTACGAAACCTTTACTCTGGAGTCGGATCGAGTAAATTTTGGAACACACCCCCAGTCTCAGCTGAGACGCTGCTTCTAGCAAGCCGGCCCTGAAACGCCAAACCAAAAACAAGAGGGTAGAAATACCTTAAATGATAAGCAATTACAGGAACTATTTAAGCGAATCGAGAACATAGTATCCAAGCAACCGGAAAGAGAATAGACATATGAAGACTTAGTTTGTGTTTTCAAAAGAGATTTAGAGAAATATCCAGGGTTGTAAAGTACCTAGGTACAAGTAACTGGAAATCAGTATCTAGGTACTTTTGTTGTACCTGAGGTACAAACCTAGGTACTTTCATTTCTCGATATCTGTATCTGTATCTTAGGTACATTTTCTAGTAACTTGTAACTGAGTGAAGTTACTTTTTACAGGTACTTTTCTATTCGCTTCGTCAAAATGGTAGAAACTATAATCCTGAAAGTTTTAACACACTACCATGTGCCGTGATTAACGGTGAGTTGGGTACGACCTGGGAGGCATTAACTTGATCGAACGACGTTTTAGCGAACGAAGCCCCGCCCATAATGTTTCATAGAACGACACTTTAGCGAATGGCTGTGTTCGTTTGAGCGAACGGTGGATTAGCGATGCCGTTCTAGCGACACAAATTTATCGAATCGCTTCGGAACTCCGTTTGGGGAAAGTAGCGACCTGCTTCCTTCATCTCAAACCGAAACCGAAAAAAAATAACGTGTCCTAGAATGCTCATGTCAATGCGGTTTTCCTTATTTCTCACATTGACACCAATAAAGCATATCTATCGAACTCGTTTTTGTGTGCATCCTTAGTATAAAAAGCTTTGCTTCCAATATATTCTGACGAATTTGGGGAAAATAAATAAAGAAAGCATCTTTAAAGGGGCACTGACACCCCAAAAGTCGTATTTTTTTTATTGTTTAAAACGACGCAAGTTGTAGTCATAGACACGCAAAAAAAACCGCATCGCGAAAAAAAATTTCCCCGCGCGCGCGCGCGCCTTTTTATTTTTGGCGTTTAAATCTCCCGCCGCTACCTCCTCGCTTCTTTTGATCGGTGACGTCAAAAATCAGGAAATTTAGAAGCTTTGTAGGCGACATTTTTATAACGTTTAATAACGGCAATCGTAAAACATGTTTTTTAACGCACTACGGCCCCTCTTTTTGAAATACCAAAAATCAGAGTTCGGTGAGATGTCCCCTCCTAGATGTGTGTCCTCTCTCATATCTTTAAGTAACTGTACCTGTGCCTAGGTACATTTTTAAGCTAGTACCTAGGTACGTACCTAAGTACCTTTTCGTATGAGTAACTGTAACTGTATCTTAGGTACATTTTTGAAGTAACTTTTACAACCCTGGAAATATAGAATCAAACAAGAAGGAAGGACACGAAAACGCAAGCCCAAAATCTGTAGGAATAAAGAGGTTAAGGCAGCAATATTGAGACACCAAGTGGCATCAAGGAGAACACAAATGGGCAAAGAAAAAGCGGGCCACACCAGCTGAAGTAGCATCAAAATGGGACGACTTTCAGGAAAGAAAACGGGACGCATCAGCATTAATAAAGGCCAAACTTGAGAGGGCAGGGATTCAGTGGATGATAGAGATAAACCAATGCGGCAAAATGGTTCCGGGAACACATCAGTGCACAGGAAAAAAAGACTGAGGGGTACCAGCAGACACTAACCACAAAGGAAGTACAAAGGTAGCAGGGGAAGAGGCAAGAGAAAACATTAGACATACTATCGAAGCAGCATTTTCGGAGTTCCAGATGAGGCCGTAGGGAATGGTAGCATCTACACAACACAAGAGGTGGATCACACTAAAAAAGAGCAAAGCACCACAGGGGATTGGAAAAAAGCAGAAGGAAAGGTTCCGGCTGGAACTGCGACAGGTCGTAACGGCCTACCAATGAGAATGATAAAAGTTCTAGGCAAAACAAGCAAATTGAAGCTAAGGCAGGTGATTGACACGATACTTATGGAAGGGGAGGTACTCAGTGACTGGAAATTGAGCAGGATAAGAGCTGTCGAATCATCGAGCCATTTTGGTTCCCCTCTACGGCATCCACTTTTTTCTTAGGTCCTTGACATTTCTGTCTTGTTGGTTGATACGTTTCACGATCTCATCGTAATTATCGGACATCAGCTGCACTGAGCGTTCGATACTGTCTACGGTTTTCCTGAGTGTGAGAAAGCTGCCCAGTTTTTTATTAATGACCGCTAAGTAGCCCCTGTACGCCCAAGTTCGTGTTCCCCTTCGGTTGGGTGCCCAGAGACCCTCTCGGTTTTACAACGACACATGCTTGATAACGCCATGTTTTACGAAACTCTTCTGTCTTTGTCTCACTCGCTTCATCTATTTCGCAGCATGTTCCCAAATGATAAGGATGCTCGCAGAAGACACATGTAAAGGAGCTCCCGTCATTGGGTAATGATTCATTGCACTGTCATACAAACGTCAATCATTTTGGGGACATTTGGGGGATAGTGTTCCTTACTACGGGCCAATGGCGTAAGACGTTTTCATCTCTTAGAGGTATCCATGCAGTAAAGCCACCACCATAAATATATTTGGACACAACCAACTCAGGAAACGGCCGATTGGTTATCTCGACATCACTGTAGAGACATCGTGAAGTCTCTAGAGCCATCTCTAGAGCCACTCAACACAAAGCTATAGCATAAAAAAAATATCAAACAAGAACACGCACACATAACATTGACGGAAGAAGCAAGCCACAAACACTGCATAACGGAAATCACTTCTAGAAGCTGACAGCGCGTTGCATAACCGACGACGTCGGAGTCATGCTTGATCTCGAGGGTGACTTAATGCGTACCCTCCTCTGTAGCGTCTCGACGTTCTTTGTAGACGCTGAAATCTCACAAGACATACAGGGAGGCTTAAAATGGAACGATTAAATATAGCGAGTCGATACCCATGCGGTTTCAACTTCCCAGCCGATGACGGTGACGCCGCGACAGGTGGCCAAGGGTCATTGGCCGGTAGTCTTGTTTCTTTTGTTGTAAATGATATAGGAAATTGAAATCTCAATCTGAGAAATACATTAATGACATATCTAATTTTTATATTCTTATAAAAATTCTAACTTATACAAACGGCTAAATTAAAAATTATGTTTTTTTAACATTTTGAATACGGCACTACGACCACAGCGACGTTCGAATAACCGTGACTGTCCGGGGAGAAAGAAGAACAAAAAAGAGTAGCCCAAAGAGAAACCTACTTATAATACTATTAATAATATAATAATAATGATGTGATGTCGTACCGCATATTTTGATTACGTGTCACTCAGTGAAGGCAGTACTCTAGAAAGGCTTAGCAGCAGTACGCATCTTTGATCCTCACTATGACCGCCATTTTGGAAAACGAGTGGCGCCACCTATAGCGAATCGGAGTGTCGAACAGTAAGTGACAGGTTAGCAAGCCTGTAGGTGCTTATATTCCAGCATTATGTCGTACCATTGCTCCGGGCTCTGACTGCGCGTGCGAATGAAGTGTTATCAAGGGTAGAAACCTCACGCTCGAGGCGGAGCATCTATTTGGTTATGGTAGCTAGAAGGGGAAGTGTGACGGGTGGGAGCGAGTGGCTGCACAGTATTGCAATGAAAACGATTGATGGTGTTACGTGCAGCAGGAGAGTTATTGCCGGCCAGCCGTGCGTATAGAATGGCTAGTGCTGCGTGATATTTTAATGCGAAAGCATTAACCATCTACGGAGCAAGCCGACGTCATCAGCCGTGCCAAACGGCAGATAAATTCGTGAAGCCGCGATCTGAGGCATCCCAGCTTTGAAGCCGTGCAAGAAGCAACGCGAAACGGCAAGTAAATGAAGCCGAAGGAGGCTGCCACGCGTCAGTTTCAATTAGTGCCACCCCATGGCGCTGCGTGCTCTCGCCACCAGCGCGGCGTCAAAAAGAATCGGCTGGCGCCCTCGGGCTGCGGCACGGCCGCCCGAGCGCGCTAGCCGATTCCTGCAGCCGATTGCGTGCCGCCGAGAGAGCGGCGGCACGGCCGATGTCAGTGAGGCGCGGCAACTTCACGAGGACGCGCGCAAGATCGACATTCATGCTTTCGCCTTCACAACTGACAAGAAGCGCTTAGGTGTACCTCGAGCCTTTTCTCTCTTTTTATAAATAACAAGGGCTATTTCTTTCACTTTTTTTTATTTTTTATTGTGGATAGAACGACACGTACTGAAGTTACGTTACTCAAAAGGGGAATACATCAGATTTGCACTTACTTTTAGAACATACGCGCTGCCCTCAGCGCATATATTGAAAGGTCACAGCTTCTTTATCTTTTGACTCAGTTTTCCGCAATATTGAAAGTCTAACTGCTAGCATGTTCCTTTGGTATCAAAACATATATGACTTTATTTATTTTTGTCAACCACTAGAATTGCGCATGTTTCAGGTGTTAAATGGGTCGTTGGCCTGAGTTCCGCGATACAAATTTCGAGATTAAAAGTTTTGGGAACAAGGGGTGCTGCAGCCAGCTGGCGAATCAGCGGTCCTCAAAATGTTTAGCGCGCTTCGCGCCTTTCTATAATTGCGGGCATACGGCGCCCCATACACTTCCTCTTTTAGCCTCCATAACTTGGTTCTTAAACCTGCCACCGATTATAGTGCCCGCAAGCTTTTGCAAAGTGAGAAAAATATCAGCCCGATAGTGTTGAATGATCCCTTTATGGCTGGCTACACGGCGTCCCTAAACCAAAGGCGTACATATTTTTCTTTCCATTCTACTCCTGCAATGAGCTCAACGTTACGGTTCTGCCTCTACGGGACATTGTGGTTTGGAAACATAGCATTCCAGACAAGAAAAGATATATTGCCAGTGGTCAAATTCTTTACTTGAGTTTGAAACAAAACAACATAGGGAACTTCATAACTGCTATGACAAATACTATTTGCAAAACCCGAATTTTGAAGTACTTTGGAGAGTCAATGACATATACGCGGCGAACTCACGCCTCATTGCCGTTTCTTTCTGCCCCGAAACAAAAACTTCGTAGCACGATCGCGTGCGGGCTTCACGTTCTTGTGCCATTTAGGTTTCCTTCTTGTTTTTGTCGGAAAATATCACTAGGCTTTCGATGAAACATCGTGCAATGGCACCGGCAGATTGGTTGCCGAATCTGTTAATGCACCGCAGCTCGATGCATGCGGAGATGAATTTGTCGCTGCAAAATGTTGTGATTCTCGGTTCGATTCCAACCACTGTCCGTCTTGACCTGGATTACCAGCAGACCAATCTCGCGTTGTCTATAAAATATCTCTTTATTTTTTTTTTTGGATGACACCAACCCAACTTTAATAAGTACTCGACAAATATCATCAACGTCTGTCACCTCCTACGAAAAATATCAGATCAACAGAGGGAGTTCTGATTGATTCCGTCATTCGTATACAGCTAGTTGAACTGACAAAAACAGACAGATAGACAAGAGCCAGAAAACAACTAGAGGGCGGAACGTGCATCTCTGCCACCCCTAGGCTCTATTATAACATTTAAAGGATTCATCGGTACGGTGCATTAACAAAGCGGGAAAAATATGTTTAATAAGTGGAAATTATATTTTGAATGCGAAAGCATTAACTGTTTCAAGGAGCGAAGCCGGAGTCGTCAGTAACCGTCTGTAGCAGAAAAACGGCACCCACGAACGGAAATCCCATTGGCTGCGACGCGTCATATCAGATGCTTCGTCGCGGAAGCCGGCCGGGCGCACAAGGTCAAAGCGGACGCGCGCCTCAGACACAGCACACCAACACAGATGCATCATCACGGAAGCCGTGGAGCCGGCGGTTGCGCCGCGCATGCCCAGTGGGGGAGCGTGATGTCACCACCGGTGCGCCGTGTGAAAAAGGAAGACATGAAGCGCTGCTCGTAGAAATGCGCTACGTGTAGGAATGCCTACACGTAAGCAGTCTTAAGTGCCTGTGCCGAATTTCTTAGCTACCTCTTATCACCCGTTGTGATTGAGACAGTATACAAAAATAGAGATCTTGTATATATTTAACGAGTACTTACAGTCCCAAAGTACTTTATAAAAGAATGATCTCCCGCGTGTGGTTTTCATTTGAACGTTTGTGCGTATAGCGGCTGAATTGCTGACTTTCCAAGGCAATGGACACGCTAATGTTTCGCTGAGGAGATTGGACACTGGGCTGCGGATTTCTAAACACTGGATGTGTCACGCATCTCCATGGCGAGACGATGACGATAATTCAAGTTGGTTGTCTTCAATGATTCCCACTCATAAGTGCATTAATTGACAACTGAAACTAACTGAAACGGAATTGTTTAGCATGTTCTGTTTGGATAAAAGTACCGAAAATCAACGGCAAATATAGTTTAACCAAAGTAAAAAAAAAAACTGTTTATCTGCTTTTCAATTATTCACAAACCAAGATAACTTTAAAAAAAAAACAGATCTAAACGCTAGTCTCCTGTTCTGGTCGCAGCATGGCCTTTTCCTAAATCATCTGCTGTTCCATAACGTCGCCATCAGCCACAAGTGAAGTCGCCGTCTGCAAGCAGAAAAATAATCATAGTTGTTTTGCAGTGTAAATTATTTGCGTATTTTTTAAATCCCAAGACGAAGAGCATAATCTGTTACACAGCATTAATACGCATTAAAATAAAGACGTTCGGAAGTATGATCTTATCGAAGTACTGCACCCAAGTTTTTTAACCTTATTATTAACATAAAATGTTGTAGGAAATGGGGTTTCAAGGGTGTAGCAAAACTAAAGACCGTATTTATAAAGGTTTTTATTTTTAGTTTAGCAAACTATATAAGCACATTTTCGGAATACCCAGGCTCTGCTCTTCCCGGCATGCTATATTTTATCTCTCAATTCAAAATAGCTAATGAAAAAACGGCAAGTGACTGTCATACACAAACAAAAAGTAAAACTTTATCGCGCTCCCTAAGTCACATGGTGACGTTACAAGTTTTAAAACTTGCAAATCACACAGGCAGTCTTAAAAACAGAAAATTTCAAGCTTTCTTATTTCTTTTGCTGGCGAGAGCTTAACCAGTTTTATTACACTCCATTAAACTTGTTGTAACCCGTCTACAACAAGCTATACTGCCCCCATATTACACCTGACGTCACGTTTTCAGTGTTACCAGCAGAGCTCCTCAGCCTCTCAGACTAAAGTAAACAAACTTCATTAGCTTCGCGAAAAAAAACTTCTTTTTGTGACTCGTAATTTGTTTTTTCTAATCGGTTGCATTTTAAGAGCTCAGGGATAGCTCCTGTTAAGTACGGAGAAATCCTACTTATTATTTAAGGTGATTTTTGTTAGAAAAGTTTATCTTTCCGGAGTTGCGTCGGCGTTGTTTTCTTTTTTTTCTCTTTTTTTAACTTTCATGTCGGGTTCGGCATTTTGGAGGGAGCGTTTCCGGGGGCAGAGCGGCCAAGCGGACGAAGCGGGTCCCCCGCGGTCGTTAGGAAACGTCTCGGGTTTCGGGAGTCTGCTCGGACAGACCGGGGGAGGGCCCGTTCTTGGGGATGTTTGTGGATGTTAACCGAGTGTGCCTGTGTGTAGAAGGTTTTGCCGCTTAGTGTGAATTTGTCGCTCTTTGCCCGATGCAATAATTTAGCGGTCGGCGCCAGCCAGACTGGAAAATTTGCAGAGAACGATTCTACAAGGAATTCGGATTTGGCGGTTGGAACGCCACTTTGACAGCTCGCCGACCATTGGGCAACAGTGTACCACGTGGGAGTGGTGAAATTTGAAGGGATTGGTCGGTCCCTGAGGGGAAAGGAGGCTCCTACGAGCCTACAAAAGGAGTGCGGAGAGGATTCGCGGGATTGGCTTCGATTCGATTTTGGAGACTGGGGACAAAGTACGGGGTTTTAATTTTGGACTTGAACTCATGACTGTTGAGTTGTTTTGTTTCGTTTAATTTGGGATTTTAACTCATGACTGTTGAGTTGTTTTTTTTATAATAAACGTGGGCTACACTGGCCACTGTAAAGCCAACCAACGTCGCAATCTGTTCAGCGGATCGAACAACTTTTAGTTTTTTTTATTTCAACTTCCGGGGGCTGTTGTCATCGGGCGAGCACCATCATCGGTCGTCACCATCCGGACCAGGCCACCCCACCCCCAAGGAAGTTGACTGGCGCAGTCGACAGGATCCTGCTGACTTCCTGCGACGGGTGGTGAGCGAAATCGACGACATCAACGGAGGCAGGCGGAGCGTACCTGGGCTCTGTGCAGTGTCTCTGAACTGGCGGACAGTGTGAACTGATGTTGCGCGAACAACAAGTGTACTTGCAACATTCTTGGTGGGGAGGTGTTAAGTACGGAGAAATCCTACTATTATTTAAGGTGATTTTGTTAGAAAAGTTTATCTTTCCGGAGTTGCGTCGGCGTTGTTTTCTTTTTTTTTTCTCTTTTTTTAACTTTCATGTCGGGTTCGGCATTTTGGAGGGCGTTCCGGGGGCAGAGCGGCCAAGCGGACGAAGCGGGTCCCCCGCGGTCGTTAGGAACGTCTCGGGTTTCGGGAGTCGCTCGGACAGACCGGGGGGGCCGTTCTGGGGATGTTTGTGGATGTTAATCAGGTCTGGATTACCAGCAGACCAATCTCGCGTTGTCTATAAAATATCTCTTTATTTTTTTTTTTGGATGACACCAACCCAACTTTAATAAGTACTCGACAAATATCATCAACGTCTGTCACCTCCTACGAAAAACATCAGATCAACAGAGTGAGTTCTGATTGATTCCGTCATTCGTATACAGCTAGTTGAACTGACAAAAACAGACAGATAGACAAGAGCCAGAAAACAACTAGAGGGCGGAACGTGCATCTCTGCCACCCCAGGCTCTATTATAACATTTAAAGGATTCAGCGGTACGGTGCATTAACAAAGCGGGAAAAATATGTTTAATAAGCGGAAATTATATTTTGAATGCGAAAGCATTAACTGTTTCAAGGAGCGAAGCCGGAGTCGTCAGTAACCGTCTGTAGCAGAAAAGCGGCACCCACGAACGGAAATCCCATTGGCTGCGACGCGTCATATCAGATGCTTCGTCGCGGAAGCCGGCCGGGCGCACAAGGTCAAAGCGGACGCGCGCCTCAGACACAGCACACCAACACAGATGCATCATCACGGAAGCCGTGGAGCCGGCGGTTGCGCCGCGCATGCCCAGTGGGGGAGCGTGATGTCACCACCGGGCGGCCGTGTGAAAAAGGAAGACATGAAGCGCTGCTCGTAGAAATGCGCTACGTGTAGGAATGCCTACACGTAAGCAGTCTTAAGTGCCTGTGCCGAATTTCTTAGCTACCTCTTATCACCCGTTGTGATTGAGACAGTATACAAAAATAGAGATCTTGTATATATTAACGAGTACTTACAGTCCCAAAGTACTTTATAAAAGAATGATCTCCCGCGTGTGGTTTTCATTTGAACGTTTTGTGCGTATAGCGGTTGAATTGCTGACTTTCCAAGGCAATGGACACGCTAATGTTTCGCTGAGGAGATTGGACACTGGGCTGCGGATTTCTAAACACTGGATGTGTCACGCATCTCCATGGCGAGACGATGACGATAATTCAAGTTGGTTGTCTTCAATGATTCCCACTCATAAGTGCATCAATTGACAACTGAAACTAACTGAAACGGAACTGTTTAGCATGTTCTGTTTTGATAAAAGTACCGAAAATCAACGGCAAATATAGTTTTACCAAAGTAAAAAAAAACAAAAAAACTCTTTACCTGCTTTTTAATTATTCACAAACCAAGATTACTTAAAAAAAAAAAAAACAGATCTAAACGCTAGTCTCATGTTCTGGTCGCAGCATGGCCGTTTCTTGAATCATCTGCTGTTCCATAACGTCGCCATCAGCCAGAAGTGAAGTCGCCGTCTGCAAGCAGAAAATAATCATAGTTGTTTTGCAGTGTAAATTATTTGCGTATTTTTTGAGTCTCAAGACGGAGAGCATAATCTGTTACACAGCATTAATACGCAATAAAATAAAGACGTTCGGAAGTATGATCTTATCGAAGTACTGCACCCAAGTTTTTTAACCTTATTATTAACATACAATGTTGTAGGAAATGGGGTTTCAAGGGTGTAGCAAACCTAAAGACCGTATTTATAAAGGTTGTTTATTTTTAGTTTAGCAAACTAAGCACATTTTCGGAATACCCAGGCTCTGCTCTTCCCGGCATGCTATATTTTATCTCTCAATTCAAAATAGCTAATGAAAAAACGGCAAGGGACTGTCATACCCAAACCAAAAGTAAAACTTTATCGCACTCCAATAAGTCACATGGTGACGTTGCAAGTTTTAAAACTTGCAAGTCACACAGGCAGTCTTAAAAACAGAAACTTTCAAGCTTTCTTATTTCTTTTGCTGGCGAGAGCTTAACCAGTTTTATTACACTCCATTAAACTTGTTGTAACCCGTCTACAACAAGCTATACTGCCCCCATATTACACCTGACGTCACGTTTTCAGTGTTACCAGCAGAGCTCCTCAGCCTCTCAGACTAAAGTAAACAAACTTCATTAGCTTCGCGAAAAAAAAACTTCTTTTTGTGACTCGTAATTTGTTTTTTCTAATCGTTGCATTTTAGAGCTCAGGGATAGCTCCTGTTAAGTACGGAGAAATCCTACTTATTATTTAAGGTGATTTTTGTTAGAAAAGTTTATCTTTCCGGAGTTGCGTCGGCGTTGTTTTCTTTTTTTCTCTTTTTTTAACTTTCATGTCGGTTCGGCATTTTGGAGGGAGCGTTTCCGGGGGCAGAGCGGCCAAGCGGACGAAGCGGGTCCCCCGCGGTCGTTAGGAAACGTCTCGGGTTTCGGGAGTCTGCTCGGACAGACCGGGGGAGGGCCCGTTCTGGGGATGTTTGTGGATGTTAACCGAGTGTGCCTGTGTGTAGAAGGTTTTGCCGCTTAGTGTGAATTTGTCGCTCTTTGCCCGATGCAATAATTTAGCGGTCGGCGCCAGCCAGACTGGAAAATTTGCAGAGAACGATTCTACAAGGAATTCGGATTTGGCGGTTGGAACGCCACTTTGACAGCTCGCCGACCATTGGGCAACAGTGTACCACGTGGGAGTGGTGAAATTTGAAGGGATTGGTCGGTCCCTGAGGGGAAAGGAGGCTCCTACGAGCCTACAAAAGGAGTGCGGAGAGGATTCGCGGGGATTGGCTTCGATTCGATTTTGGGAGACTGGGGACAAAAGTACGGGGTTTTAATTTTGGAACTTGAACTCATGACTGTTGAGTTGTTTTGTTTCGTTTAATTTTGGGATTTTAACTCATGACTGTTGAGTTGTTTTGTTTTATAATAAACGTGGCTACACTGGCCACTGTAAAGCCAACCAACGTCGCAATGTGTTCAGCGGGATCGAACAACTTTTAGTTTTTTTTTATTTCAACTTCCCGGGGGCTGTTGTCATCGGGCGAGCACCATCATCGGTCGTCACCATCCGGACCAGGCCACCCCACCCCCAAGGAAGTTGACTGCTCCTCTTTCCCTTTTGCACTTTAGCAAAGCGAACGCTGGAGAGGAGGAAACCTCTTCTCAAGTATTCACTCTGCTTAAGTGAAAAGAGGTGGGAGGAGCTTCCCCTGAAATCTCAACCTGTCGCCGAAATAGTTCAGATGTTTCTATAGTGCGTGGTAGTTCGTCTGCTCCATGCGCACCTCGTGCTTTTGTTTACCCCAAACGCGCCCACGTGCTTTTGTTTATCTCCGACCTCAACTAATTTCGGCAAACGCGTGGTTGCCTCGTCATCGCGCGTTGCCTGCGCGTTCCATATGTAGCCCTTTGATTGGCATGCTCCTCCTAGCGTTCCGACGGAGCCAAAAAAAAAAATGCATTTTTGAACAAGCGTATGCCGTATTAATCTGTGTATCCAATTTTGTGGCAAATCAATATATAATTTTCGCCGGAGCTTCTTTAAGGAGTGAAGAAGGAAAGCGATCATTTTAAGGCGAAAGTCTTGTCTCATTACGCGAAAAAGCGGCGCCGTTGTCCCCGAAAGATGGTCATAAAAATACGTCATCAAGCACACGCCTCAGAAATAAAACACAAAGAAAAGCACAGTGACGCAGATGCTTCGTCACGGAAGGTCAAAGCGTGTGCGTCAGAGATAAAAACACAAAGAAAAGCACAGCAACGGAGAGGCTTCGTCACGGAAGCCGCCGTGAACTCGGCGGGGGTCGCCGCGCCTGCGCAGTGGGGGGAGCCCGATGTCCCCGCCGCAGTGCCGTGTGCGAAAGGAAGACGTGGCGCGCTGCTTGTAAGAATGCGCTGCGGCTGCGTGAAGGAATGCTTTCGCATTCGTACATGTAAGCAGTCTTAAAGGGACACTGACATCCCCCCCAAAAATGTTTTTTTTTTTTTTTTTGCCAGGCGATTCATTATGTTGTCAGAAGACTACCCAATCAATATTTTGCTACAGCGTCACAAATATAGTTAAGAAAGTAAAAAAAAAACTGCTTGATACCGAAACTGAAACTAGACTGGGGAGGAAGAATTATAGAGGAGGAGAAAGATACCGGGAGTTACGTGACTGTGCAACTTTTTTTTTTAATCAACGTATTTGCAGCTTTTTAGAAGCCATAAAAAATGGGTGTAATATTTTTGTCTATTTCTACTACTGAGTGCGTGCTTTCGATGACCCGCGACTTCGATTATCTTTGGTGGTTGTGTCTAATACCTCTGTCAGACGGGCACGTAAAAGGACCTGTACGCCAAAGGCCTTTGGGATTTTCAAATGACCTTTAAGTTATGCCATGTTAGACAGCGCAAGTAAATGTAATTTAGACTATGTTTACAGCGATTGAAGTCTCGATACTCGTTCGAACGCATAAATCACGTTCACGTCAGAACAAATAACGTTTTGGCGATATAGATATTTTTTAAGCTTTTCTTAAGCAAACAAAATATTAAAAAAGACAAAATGACGAGTTCAGTCGAGCGATTTCATTAACGTCCATTTTAAGCCCAAGCAAAGTGTATTTTTGGCAATCAGCGGCAACCCTGAGCGTCCATCCGTCCGCCCCCCCCCCCCCCCCCCCCCCCCCCGCTCACTCAGTCCTAACGTTGCTCAGTGCTCCCGCTCTTTTCCGTGCTTCTGCTACGCTTTTGCCCTGTTCAGTTCGGCGTTGCGCTCGCGCTTGAGTTTCATCGCACGCGTCGGAGGTCCTCCAGCCGATCCTCCCAAAGTCGTATCAGCGACCAGGTCGCCTCAACGCTTCGATGAAAGCCCGGCGTCCCCTTCCTAGTCGTGGACGCTCCTCCGTCGTTCGACATATTGCACGACGCGAGAGTGAGATACAGAAATATATATGTACAAAAAATATTAAGTATACACAGGACAGTTAGCAATACCCTACTGGAGGATGATAAAATATAAATTAGAGGAATAAAAACTTGATAACTATGGTTGTAAGGAATATCGAGAGAAGGAAAACCGAAGTGCCAAAGCGGACGATGCGAGCAGGCGAGCAGCGGGACGACGAGGAATAATGGGGCCGTGAGTACAGAAAACTATTAGTAGAGCGAGGTCTATACAGAATATACGTAAAACACGCTCTTTCTTCATTAATAAACATACAAAAACATTGATTTTAGATATCAGTACGATCTTTTATGTTTATTCGCTTCTCTATTATAGTCCGCTACTGACGAGAGTACCCCTTTAGCAGCTGTAAAGAAGTTGCGGGAACTCAGGTTTACGAAAGGGACCTTTATGCTAAATGCCATTTGAGTTGCCGAGTGGCACAGCTTAAATGACATTTACATTAAAGGTCCTTTGGTGTAAAGGTCTTTTTAGGTGCCCGTCGGACATGGGTATAAACCAGAAAGAAAATGACCGCATCTCCACGTGGTGAATGATGTTGATTGGGGCGAAGCTCCGGTGGTGCTGATGATAATGATTTTATTGTTCATAGGTAGTGCTGATGGTGCTGACTTTTTTTTTTTATTGCTCATAGGTAGTGCTGAGTTCCGGGTTGCGTTTCGACTTCATTATTACTGCTTTATGGTCGGTGAAATGCAGGGCCATGCATGCAAAGCTTAACGCGATTATATACGCATTTGACCGCAGCGCCCTCTCCTGTATAGACGTTGAGCGGCTACATGCACCGTTTCATTCATGACATCCCCAGCTCTTGAGTTACTACCACATCTCGGATCCCCCTACTCGTCCCGCAGTCATGGCCTAGTGGTTAAGACGATGGACTAGAAATCCATTGGGGTCTCCCCGCACAGCTTCGAATCCTGTCGACTGCGCAAACATTTTTTTTTTTTTTTGTGAGCGCAGACGCCGGACGGACGGACAGACAAGGCTAGACCCTAAGAGCTTCGCCCCTAAAACAGCACGTGACCACGGAGAAGAAAGTGAGCGCGACTCAACCCGGCCATTTCTTGATCGGCAGTTTTCTGGCGGAAAGAAAACAAATTTCGAGCCGCAAATTGTATTCTGGGTAGTTGGGGTCTCATTTTATGTACAAATAAAAACCTTGGCGAGCATAAATACCCTGTCAGTGTCCCTTTAAGTGTCTTCGGCGAGTTTTATTTTGATGTCGGTGAAAATGCAGCGCAATCAGTGCTTTTCGTTGGCTTCCGGGTTTAGGGTTTTAGTGTTCTTGCCTAGGGCATTACGTCATTACATTTTTTTGTTGAGAATTAAGGTGAATTCACCTAAACATATTTGTATCAAGACTTTAAGACGTTAAGAACCATTTGAGTAACAATAGAAACTTTAATAGACTGACGTTTCCAAAAAAGTCCTTCAGAAATCAGAAACATTTTTGTGTGTTGAAGAAATCATCGTCTCTAGTACAGATCTGTTTTGTATAAATTGTTCTGCTTCGGTATCAAAAACAGTTTGCCGGTGTGGTAACGAACCGGAGCTTCTGCGTGGAGCAATAAAATGCTCGCGCAGGGCACAGGAACCGTACATCCTCAAACGTCACTAATTTCCTCCTCTTTAATATGCTTGTCCATCATATTGGTGGAAATAGACCACCTGACGATCATTATTTGTTATCGGTACCGCCTTGTACGCTAGTGGTACCACCCGATGTTCATTATAGAAGCAAGGTTAGCAGTCCGAAAGCACAAGTCAAGCTGCTTCCCCCTCCCTACGTCGAACGTAAGAGACGCTACGTTAAGGTGCATGGTGCCTTCATACTCCCATACAACAAAATTGACAAATCTATACTACACATTCTATTGGACTTGACGTACTTCGCATCGCGGTTCTCGACAAAACAAAGCTGTCTACACTAGGCATCACCGTTTTTGTGCAACGTTGTCAAGGCTAGCGTAGGTTCCGCGGTGCTCTAATGTATTCAAAGGTACTTGCACGAGCACTTGCGAAATCAAGACGAAGTCACGTGAACCTTCTCTCTCAGTAGCGTTGGGCTGCCCTAGTGAAAAAGCCATTTGCATGAAAACGTTCTTGTGGCCAATAAACACATATAAATCATACAAGTTATATAAGAACATATAAGAACTATATAAGAACCAGATAAGAACTATAAAATAACTATATAAAGTATATAAGAGCATGTAAGAACAATATAAGAAACTTATAAGAAACTTCTCACGAGTTTCTTGTATGTTCTTATATATCTTGTAGGATTCATATATGTTTATTGACACAAAAATTTCTCATATAAATGAAATTTTTCAGTAGGGTGCAGCACAGTGGAAGCTAGGCTAGCCACGCCAACGTAGCCTGAAATAGGTGACGCCGAGTATAATCATAAAAAATCCTTAAAACAAATATTACGCTTCCAGAGTTAACTCAGTTATTAATTGCGTGTCCTTTGCCAAAAGAAGTAAAAACAAATCGAAATTCGATTTTGGTGAAATTGATGAGGATCAAAATCTGGACGCAAGAACTTACGGAGCTTGTTTCGTATCGGATGAGCTTCATCTTTCTCCACAACCTTAGGAAAACACCACTGGTGAAACGGATATTTTCCTTGTAGCTTTTAGTCCCGCCTTTAAATAAAGAGAAACGACAAAAAAAAAAAAAAAAACCTATTTCGTGACAGGCAGACCGAATCGTCCCGACGTTCTGACAAACGGTCTAGTGAGATGCGTCTATCATTTCTAACAAATCTACTTTTTACAGTCCCCGACGTCGGAAGGAAACTTAGCGGATGGCCCGCTATTATCACGTTCTTTTTTTGTGATTCGATTTTCGGCATTCTTATCGGCTCATGCGCTACACTTGGTGGCTGCGGAGGGAAAATAAAACAATCGGGAATTGCCAAGTTCTTTGTTTATTAGCCTTATCGGCCATAGATTGTATTATTTGTATTTTTGTAGTGAAATTGCTTTTGAACATTACTGGCTTCTTTACGACCCAAGAAACGCAAAACAAATACGGTTTCATTTTATTTTTGTTGCATACACAAGATGACTTTCTGTGCCCTGAATAAAGCGTCAAGGCTCAGCTGTTGGGATAAAGGTGAAAAAAATTGGGGGATGATAATTCGGCGGGATGCGTTTAGATAAAGGCAGATTTTTTTTTTTATTCTTGTTTATGCTCAGTCCGTCAAGAAAAACGGAAAAAGCGCCACTAACAGCTGCCGCTGTAATTATTTTTGTTTACGCTCATGTCGTCGCCAAATTTTCCGCTAAATTTAGTGGGGAAACTGAATTGGTGCACAGGTCAGGCGATGTCAATTTTTCTGCGAAACTTAGTGGGGAAGCTGTTTTTTTTTTTTTTTCTCTGTAGGTCCCGGGACGTCAGGTCATATGACATCAATTTTTCCACCAAATTTCGAGGGAAAACTGAATTGTTGCATTGGTCACGTGACGTCAAGTATTCCTCTAAATTTAGCGGGGAAA
Organism: Ixodes persulcatus; assembly: GCA_013358835.2. NCBI lineage: Eukaryota > Metazoa > Arthropoda > Arachnida > Ixodida > Ixodidae > Ixodes > Ixodes persulcatus. The sequence goes on along the minus strand of JABSTQ010011430.1, from coordinate 33,854 downwards.
CTGAATGGCACATACGTCACGTGACGTCAAGTATTCCTCTAAATTTAGTGGGGAACCTGTGTTTTTCCGAGAGCCCGTGACGTCCGGTCACGTAACATGAATTTTCATGCCAAAGTTTGCGGGGAAGGAAAGAAGTAATTGACGTGTATTAAAAATCAAGATGCCTTCACGAGTTTACATCTTAACATTCAGGTTGTCTGCTCGCGCGCCGCTGATAGCTAGGAGCCTGGGCGATCTTCAAAGGACTCCCGTTGGTGACGATGGCTCTGATGGCAATTGTGAAGTCGATGAGGAAAGATGCGGCGCGGGCGGCTCGGGATGTCGGAGGGGAGCGGTAGTCCCGATCCTGAGCTCCCCCTAGGACACGGAGTCCAAGAGAGTTTTCAGGATCCTGGCCCACTTCTCCGCGTCCTCGGTCGGGCGGGCCCACTCCCCTATAGATCTTGGTCTGTCCGTTACTAGCAGACATTCATGACTGTCCGTTGAAGTGCTGCTAGGGCTTCGCACATCAGACCGAGCCCGGTCCCCTGGCGGGGGTCTCGCTGAAAAGTTAAATCTTCATCTTTTTTTTTTTTTTTTTTTTATTACCAATTGGCTTGACACTTCAAATTTTGTTTTTTGGTCTTTACCACTTTTATTTATTTTCAATTGGATTAAGTCTGCAACGCTAACGCTGGAGCAGACCGAGGCACATTATTTTTCAATCCTTTTCTATTGCCTCAACTCAAATCTCTCCCAGACTTTTTGGGAGAGCCTGGGGATGGCTCCTGGCACCATGAAACGCTGGCAGCTATAGATCAGGCGGGACGGCGTGATGCTGTCTTCTCTTGAGAGTGCTGAATTTGATATTATAGATCATTCGGAGGGTCATCGCCCCAGTGTGTCCGGATCAGGTTGAGGTTGACGGTTTCCCGCTGCCGGAAGGTGTTGTCTGGGATCGGATCGTACGTTGGCTGCCAGGAGTCTTTGGACTCCTGTGGCCTACGTAGCCGTTATGTCTGCCGGTGTCATCGCCGTTGAGTGTGGCTTCTGAGATGTGGGCCAGGTTTGAGCTGCATAGCACAGCCCGTTCCTCGCCGGCCCGCGGGCAGTCTCGTTCCTGGGGATTCATTTATGTGCGGGAACCCGCCTGATGTCGAAGGTCAGTCCGAAGGATTCCTCCAACCGTATGGCCGAGGCGTAGAGCGCGTCGGTGGTGGGACTGCACGTACTCCTGTGTTATGTGACGTCATCTATACGTGTTGCCTGTGAGTCCGTGTAGATGATTACCTGGCAGTTTTGTGCTCCCGCTTGTGTGGTGGCGTGCATTCTCATATGAACTGCCTGGGTCTATAGCGTTTCTGGTGTGTGCTTCAAGCCTCCGCAGTGGCGTGGCATTATCACCTTGGTCGTCGGTGCCTCGAGGGTTCCCCGATACACGGCGGCCGCCACACACCATTTTCCGGTGTTTGCCTCCAGTGCGGCACCTGTGTATACCAGCACATAGCCAGCATCCTGAATCAAAATCAGGAATTCTCGCTTGTGCATTCTGGCTTGGTTTCTTCTGCGTTCCTGTTTCTTTTGGAGCTTATGTTTCTTGGTAGACGTTTCGCGGTTCGAGTTAGGTTGACCATTTAACATGGTGGCCTCGGGGGTGGGGGTGGGTACCGTGTGTCTTTTTGGATCCCTAGGTACGGGGTCATTTATTTCTCTCCCCTCTTTCGTGTGTTGCAGCTTTGCTCGATGGGCCTCAGTTTGCTGCCTTTCGGTGTCTGCAAAGTCTAACAAGTAGATTGCCTCGTGCAGTTCGGCGATCTTAGTGTTTCTGGGCAACCCCAGTATAACCCTGCGAGCCTGGTTAAGTATATTCCTCAGCTTTTTTCTCTGTTCCTTTGTTAGTATGTAGAAACTAGAAGCTTAATTCACTTTATAGGCAAGAACCTCCATTACAAGTCTCTTGCCGATCTTTTCTCCAGCTCCACCTTTTCTATGAGAGATCCTTCGCACGAAATTCAGTTCCTGTTTCCATTTATTGGACATTTCGCTGACCCCTCACTCGGGAACTTGCTTTCTGCATGCCAAGTTAACCTCGAAAACTCTAACATGCGCTTCTCTGTCGATCGGTCGGCTGGTAAAAGTGAGCCCCCGGTCAGTGTTGCTGCGTTTTTTTCCCAAAGACCGCGTACTTTGTCATCTCGGGTGAGGGTTGCATGCCTCTTTCGGCCAGGAACTTTGCTATGGTGTCGGGTCCTTTCTACAACGTCTGCTTTTACGCTTCTGGCGCTCGGTCTTTCGTCCAGATTGTGAAGTCATCACAGTATGCTGTCAATGCCAGTCCTTGTATATTGTGCAGCTTACATATAAGTGGTGCCACTGCTATATTGAATAGGATCGGGAATAGAATCTTCCCTTTGCGGGACCCCGACCCTGTTGTCCCTGGTTCGTCCGTGTTTAGCTTTTGTGCCGGAGCCGGTACTGATGGTGTATCTTCTGCGTGCCAAAAAGGCACGGTCAAAGTCGAGGTTCCTCCTTTTAGATTTAAATCACCCATCGTTTCGATGATAGTCTTATGCGGCACCGAATCGAACGCCCTCTCTATGTTTATTAACAAGACGACTCTCTTCTTACTGACTTTGGGTCTGTCTACCAACTCTTCGTATATCATGCGAGAATGTCCCTGGTACTAAGGATCGCCTTGAACCCCGTTTGAGTAGGGTGTAAGATTCCCATTACTGTTGCAGTGGACTGTACCCGTGCCAGCTAGACCATGCGCTCCATGAGTTTTCCCAGGACCGACGTCAGGGAGATGGGCCGGACGTTCTTCGTGTCGGTAGCCGGTTTACCAGGCTTCGGAACAGGCAATGCCACGGACATTTTTCACTCGTTGGGAAAAAGCTGCGGTCTCCCAGATCATGTTGAAAGACTTTAGTATGTTGTCTTTTACCGCTTTTGGTACGTTTCCCAGCATGGCTTTCGTGATCCCGTCTCGGCACGGCACGCTGTTATTTTGCACTGGTCAATGGCTGCATCTAACGGGTGTTAGATGCAGCAGACAATCGTTTCGACTCAAAAGCGGCGCGAGCTTTTGGGATATCAGTTACCAATGCATGATTTTATCATCCTTACTAATAAAACACATTGAAAGGACACATATTCTATTCAGAAAAATTGTCAGGTTATTTTGTCTGTTTTTTTCGTGATACTTATGTCGTCTGCTTTGCAGTTCCTTGTTGTTACCGCGCCTGTTTTTGTTTCTGTGACTGTCTCCGCCCACAGAACGCGCGCCGCTTTTGAGTGGAAAAGATTGTCTGTTAAAGACGCCGGCTCTCGGCGACGTATGCTGGTTCGTTTGCGGCAGTTGGCGTCGCGACCGCTTGCGCCATCTCTTGTCTCCCGTGCGAAACGGCGCCGTATTGTTTGAAGAACGGTGGCTTCGCTGCGTTTCCATAGGAGCTAAGCCTTTTTCTTTCTTTACTTTTTCCTCGGGTATGTTTGCTCTTTGCAAATTTTACAAAAAAAAATGCACCATCTTTGGGCAACGCTGCACAAAATTGTAGCGCCATAGGGTAAGAAACCAAAATTTGCGGTCGACTTAAAGAACCTGGACGCTACTTTGGACACCCGGTAGTTACCATTCATTAAAGGGGTGATCACGGCCTTCTCTCACCGACCCGAGGTGTTTAGCGGTGTAGGTTTCCTGGTCTGGTACGTGATTCGGTTGCGGAAAGAAGAAGTTCTCCATTTCCTCAAAAGTTTTTTCCGCTTCTTTGCCCGTGAGTAACGCGAGAACGGGGACTTCGCTGACTCTCTTTTTCTTTCCACTCATCGAGCTGAAGACTCGTCAAAGGACTTTCGTCGGGGTGATGTCGTGGAAGAATTCACAGAGTTCTTCTCAACGGGTTTTATCCAGTATTCTCGCGTAATCCTTGGCTTCTGTGGTCTGCGTTTTGGCTTTTTTTTCGGTATATCTTTATTTTGTCTCTTGCTCACCTAAGGGAAGCTAGCAGTCGCCTCTCCCAGAAGCTCAGGAGGTGCATGTCGGGGATTGCGATGTCATACACGACTTTTCTCCCCTCAGTTGTCCTTTCAGTAGCGGTGCATAACAGCTGGGCGATCTGTTCCGCGTCTGGAGTGCCTTGAATGCCCTCGTGAATTTCTCTGTATTTGTCCCGTACAATCCCTTTCGTTAGCCTCCAGTGCGTTAAACTTTTCTTACCCCCGACTCGGAGTTCCATAATAACCGGGTAGTGGTCAATGCCCCATGTGTCTTGCCTTGCTGTCCTCAATAGCTTCCTTGCCATACTCGTCGAAACGATGATATCATCAATGGTGGAGTCCCTGTTTCTGGCGTTGGGCGCCACTCGCGTCGGATCCTAGAAGCCTTTGGCGGGATTCATCTCCGCTTGTTCTATGATTTCTTAGAGTTCTTGCCGTCCCGGGTCGTGCACTTTCCCCAGTTCGCCGTCGTATCAGCATTCGAGATGAACGTTGAGATTCCCTCCCAAGACAATATAGTCGTTCAGGTATCTTCTCTTGAGCTTTAGAACCAACACGAAGTTCCGCTTGGCCTTGCCCCGCATGTACGCCGAGACCACCAGGACTGTCTTGTTTACCTCTGGTAGGGAGAACCTTGCTGCCACCACCTCCTGGTCCACCGTGAACCACTCAGTCGTGTCGATCTGGATGTGCGGTATTCGCTCGTGGACGTACACCGCTGCTTGTACTTGTAAGCTACCCTCGTAGACAGGGACGGTTCGTTCGGCCCTGCTCAGCTTCTTTCTATAAACTAGCGAGGGATAGTAACGTCTCTTGTATTCCGAAATTAAAATTTGGTTGGACCTTCTTTCCTGGAGGAGAAAAACTCTCACATGGCTTTTCCCAGACGCTGCTTGATTTCCGTTTTGCGCTGGGGGAGACTCCTGCAGTTAAATTGGAGGATATTTAAGTGGCCTTTTTTATAAGTCACCTTGTTGCTCCTGGATGTTGGGTCGTGGGACAGCCGTGGGGCTCGTTCTGTACAGTTCCAAGCAGGGTTGGGCAGTGTCGCGATACAAATGTATCGGGATAGTATTCCAGAAATACATTTCGTATCTGTATCTCTTTATCGCAATACATTTTTTTCACCAGTATCTGTATTCCTGTATCGAAATACATTTGGAATGTTTATTTTTATCGCGATACAGTCAGGATGAAATGTATTTTGTTACATTTCTTCAGAAATACCCCCACCCCAACCCACCCCCCTCCCCCCCCCCCCAAGAAAAAAAACAAATATAAAAAAAGCTCGCGCGCTTTTTTTTTTTTGTCGTCTTTAGGTTTAAGGAGGAGTTGGGGCATTGTTACTCTGCTGACAAAGGCTCCTTCCGATTCTCGAAAATATATTTATATGCGTCCTCTTCTCCCTTCTGAGAAGTGTTGTGTAGTCGGGGACTCGAACCAGATAGCATGCCAAGAGTGGAGCCTTAGCATTTGCTCAGGTCCCTAGGTAAGGATTTTATGAGTCATGGCTTGCAGGCAGCCAATGCCCACTGCTAACCGACTATATTGCCTTCGCGTACACAGTACAACCAGCCGGCAAAGCAGAGTCACAGTCCGTTGCAGCACGAGCCTGGCAGTGGTTGACTTGGAATAGTAGGACTACTCACGCAGTGAAGTTCAACATATATCCGAATGCGTCTGTGCCCCTAATATTGCATGGCTCAAGGGTAGGTCATCAGTCGACGTGAACGTGACCCGCTGCTCTGGTGATCCGATACCCAGGACGGAGGCCAGACGTGGCCTCGCTGTGCCGTCCAAGACTTCGTACACCTTCGACTCGTCTCGAGCGCGATGTTTCTCGGAGAGCTCGCACCTGCGCCGGCAACCTGTAGGGTTCTCATCCGATTCCCCGGGCTTCTGTCTCCGGATGAACGTGACACAGCAACGCATAGCTCTCGGCAGAACGGGTTTATTTCACTCACATTCTGCTGGGGGGTTTCGCGATCGGGAGAGGTGATCAACGAAGCCTGGAAGGGGTGCGCCGCCACTGTTTGCTGCATGCCCATCTTCCCTACGGTGCTAGTGCACGCCGCATCCTGGGGACGTCGCCGTCGAGGGTTGAATCCGGGGTCTAAATCGGGACAATGTCACCGGGCCGTCGCCCGAGCCGGCGTCGCGGTCGCCACCAGCACGAACGTACGTCGTGGCCCGTTCCCCGCGCAGGAGTCCCTCTCAGCGAATCTCCCGTCGTCCGTCCTCCCAGCTTCCCTTGTTCCCTGTGGTCGCCGCGCACCAGACAGGCGGGAGCCTCCTGTCTCCCATCGTGGGCGGTCTTTCGCTGGAGCTCACCGTCTGGCTCTGCCGCAGAACGCGAAGGGCCGTGGGCGCCGACGCCGTCCGGGAGGGGGGTCCTAGGATGTCCACCGCCGACACCGCCAACGTCTTCAAGATGGGTCCCGAGGGAGGAGGCACTCGCGCACCAAGCTTCAAAGGCGCCGTCTTCGCCACGGCAGCATCCGAAAAGGAGTCCCCAGGCGCCGGCGTCCGGCTGTCGACCAGATGGGGGCTGACGGGACCCCACAAACCTCACGTCGCACTCCAAGATGACCTCTGTTTGGATAACGCTAGGCGAAACTTGAAGACTGCCATTCATGCATCATAGCGTCGGTAGGTCGGCAGGAGGGACCGTCCCAACAGCGATGCCACCCTACCGTTTTAGAGCGCAGCTCTTAGGCGCCCGTTTCCGGCTTGAGTAACGTCAGCGTCGCCGGCGGCGTAACCGTGAGGTCACGTGACCCTCGTGAGGTCACGTGATCCCGGTGACGTCATGTGACCCCCGTGGGGTCACGAGGGTCACGCGACCTCACAATTACGCTGACGGCGACGGCGACGCCGACGCCGCTCGGAGGGAGGAGTAGCAGGCAGGATGAGGAGCTGAGGAGGGAGGAGTGGTATACGCTCCCCTCAGTACCCTTTCCTTCTCTTCCTCAAGAACTGCGCTCTAATTCGGTGTTACACAATGTTGTAAGCGGCTTTCATTTTTTTGAACCGTAGCAGAAGATGAAACACGTGTTTCAGGATGCTTCAGGTTTTCCACTATTCTCGAAAATTCCAAATGCAACTGCCTACACGATTTTCAACGAGGTCACCTAGAAGGAAAGTACGTATTGTCCTTTCATACAGCTGCGTGGGTAAAGTTTCATGTTCAAGGCCACACCTACAGATACAAGAATAGCAGTTCATTCTACCGTGACGTCATGTGATCACTGTTGACGAGGGCGCCCTTATTGCCGCATTGAACAGGAGCGTGGTGAAGTTTTGATGGTATTTAGGTTAACATAGAATTTATTTAGAGGTCCAAGTGTTTTCGCATAACTCGTCAGACAGACAGGATGTCAGGGAAGCGACCGCGGTCAATCCTTGATGGAGCTTTTTTTGAGGCCAGTGAAGGCTCCTCTTTGTCCGGAAACACTACCTTCAAGGCGAAGTGCCAAGCCTGCGGGAAAGTAATTTCGCGATCAAGAACTTTCATTTCAAACTCCAAGCTTCATCTCAGTTGGCGTTGCAAACAAATTTGAAAACTGTACTGGAGTATCAGTATTTCAACATTTGTATTTCTGCATTCCCTAAAATGTATTCGTGTATTTGTGTTTCTAAAAACTTTTTGCCTCTTTTTAAATGTATTTCAGATTCCTATCGCGTTCCATTTTTACAGATATATTTTAGTATCAGTATTTTAGCTACCATTTTTATGAATCCCAGTATTTGTATTTCCAAATACATTTATGAGTATTCCTGCACAACCCTGGTTCCAAGTGTTTCTACCGCTGCTGTAGGTGGTGCGGCTGCGGTTGCTGTTGCACTTGCTGAGACGGTGCCAGGGGCTGCTGCTGCTGATATAATTGCTGTGCTACTTGGGCTAGCAGTTGTTCCTGCCATTGCCGCAACTGTAGTTACGTCTGCGTTTGCATCTGCTGCAGCTGCCGTTGGGCATGTTTCTGAATTTGTTGCTGCCGAGTTTGCAGCGCTTGGGTTGGAGGCCTCTTGCCAATCTGGGGCAGTGGCTTGAGCTTTCGGTGCGTTCAGTTCTGCCGGCGTGGACGGCTCCGAGTTCGGCGCAGTCTTGGCTCTATGAAAACATCCCTGCCTGCTTTCAGCTTCTCTGCATCCTCTCTCGGCTCTCTTCAACTCCGTAGCCATTTGTATGTGTTCCCTAAGGGTCGTCGTTCTAGCGTCCCTTTTTCTATTTGCTTCCTCCCCTTCATGCCTGTGTTCGTGGAGTGCTTGCTCGAATCTCTTGAGCCTAACCTCGAGGGATTCACCTTTCGAATCTATGGTGTTTAGATCGCTCTGTCATGCCTTAACTTTGGCGGCACTACTTTCGTAGTATTCCTTACGTGTTTCTTGGGCGTAACCTTTTCCGCACTCGGACGATGAGTGCGCCTGGCGTTTATACTTGCAGCTCGCCATTCGTTGGCCTCTCGGTTATTCTGCTAATCGTTTTTTTTTGCATTTTATTTTTTTTTTGGCCTTTTTAGGGAGTTTGTTTTTAGCGGTTCGCGGTTTTGTTTTTGCTGCAGTTTGAGGGGAAACTGATTTGGTGCATATGCCACGTGACGTATATTTCTTCCATTGAAGTTAGCGGAGAAACTGAATTCGTTTGCGCTCACACCCTCGCGAAAAGGGGGGGGAGATAGGCTCGTAAGGACTGCCGGTGTGGAAGAAAGTTTAGTTCTATAGTTTATTTTTCCCGTTGTCTAAAATTTACGCTGATTTGGAAATGTTAAATGCTCATTCCGAGCTCGTCATTACCTGACAAAAGTGGCTAGTGCATGCGGCAGGTGGTAATACAGCGTGCAGTTAACTGGACATAGGTGGGCAGTGGACAGGACGAGCTCAGAATGCTTTGATGTATTTTTATTTTTTCATTTCGATAACTAGAAAGAGTATTGCATTGTTTTCGTCTGATTTTTTACTTTGTATCTTTTTACGTTGCAGCATTGCTGCTGTTGATAATCCAGAAATCTGTGACCAATCTGAATGTGCCAAACATCATCCACTGGGTTTTGATTAAGACCCCTGTACGTTTTGAGCAGCTAAGCAGGAGAAGGCGATGGCCTTCCACGCTTTCCTGGTCGGTGTCTTGCACCAGATTTTGCTAACGCCTGCACTATAATCAGCCAGGTTCACCAAATTCATCGATTCCTTCAAGTTTGATCCTTGGAGCGCAAATCCCGTCTATATTCAAACCAATATTTCGTAACGGGCGAGTTGATGAAGTGCGTGATTACGCACATCGTCCATTAGTTTCAAATGAACAAATTAATAAATCTAGGTCATATAAAAATGCGAATATAGAATTAATTTATCTTTCAAAAGCAGAACGTACCAGGCAGGATGCTACTGGCTTAAATAATATAAAAATGAAAAGAAACAGCTATAACGACATTAATTGTAGAAGTTAGACTTGAAAGATATGCAAATTGCCCGTGCAAGCAAGAAAGCAAGAAAGCGCGAAAAATGATTCTGAGTTTTATGGACATGTGTCGTAAGTAGCTTCGGGTTTGGTGTCAGTTTTATTTCTTCTCATAAGTTTCAGACTGCCCATTCTGTTTGTTTCCTTTTTAAGTACACCAGGGCCGAAAGATTAAGCTCTTACTACTTTTGTATGTGACATTAAGGCAGCACACTTTACCAAGCGTGCAGAACTATAAACATAGAAAAAAAAAACGATACTGTTTTCTGCTGGCGTAGGGGTGATGTGAATTATTCCTTACTTTTTAACTTGTTTCTGTTTCCACTTCGTGGAAAATCAAGCTCCACTGCTTCCAAATGAAATAAAATCTTACCTTGAGAAAGAGGGCAATTTCAATTTAAAGTGTTTTCATTTAAATGCGCAGTTCGCAGTGAACAATAGTAATGATCTTGAACTGCAGTTTGATCAGTTCGATGTTAATTTTGATATTATAATGATTACCGAGACTTGGTATAATGATGACTCTGACATTTTTCGTTTACCTTCGCATGACACATATTTTTCAAATCGCATTTCGAAGCGTGGCGGGGGATTGAGCATTCTGACTAAAAAAGGTATCGACTGTGACGTACTAAGCAATTATTCCTTTATAACAAAGGACGTAGAAGTGCTATGCTTACGTAATGGTCAAATTGTTTTTGCTGTATTTTACCGCCACCGGATGGGAACCTATTAGCATTTTTCGAAGCGTTTGAGACTTTTTTGGTATTTATAAATTACAATCAATATAATGTTATTTGCGGGGGGGGATTTTAATATTGATATGTATTCTGACAGCACTTCGATAAGGGAAATGAACAACCTAGTCAGTATGTATGGATGTGCTAATACCATTGTCCATCCAACAAGAATTACCCTACGCTCCGAAACTACGTTAGATTTATTTATAACTAATTTTCACACAGATAGACTGAGCAGCGGAGTGATAAGCTGTGACCTGAGTGACCATCTTCCAATATTTTTGTGTGTTAATCTTAATGTATCTCGAAAGTCTATGAAACTCCGACCTGCGGTTTTTCAAAACATAAATAAAAATAGCCTCGATGCATTTAGACAGGACATTTCAGCTGCTGCTTGGGACAACGTGCTAATGCAAACAACAGTTGATGATGCCTATAACACATTTTTAGAGCAATTTCTTAGGCTCTATGAACGCTACTTTTCCTATAAATCTGTAGTGGTATCCAACAAAAGTCGTAAACCATGAGTAACATCCCGTTTGCTTAGAAAAATTCGAAAGAAAGATGTGCTATATAAACGTTTCATCAAGACGCGTGACCCAGATGTCCTTAGGAGTTTAAGTCTTTCCGAAACAATTTAACCAAAGAGCTGAGGAATGTAAAAAAGAGTTTCTATTCTTCGCTTTTTTCGTCGGCAAACGGCAGTACCGACATAATGTGGAAACACTTAGGTTCGTTAGTTAAAGGCTCTCCTGCATCAAATAATATCGAAACATTGCAGCATAGAGGTGTAAAGTTAACCAATCGATAGTTAGCCAATTTGTTCAATGAATATTTTGTAGACATAGGTGTTAGCGCTGGTGTTAACGCTGATGTAGCTAATGCTTGTAAACATGTTTGCCTCCATAAATGTAGTTCCATTTTTTTAAAACTAACTGATAGTTCGGAAATTCGCAATGTGATTACACACGTAAAAAACAGCGGGAGCTGTGATGCCGTTGGCTTACAAATTCGCCCAGTCAAGTATGTTGTTGACTTAATTGCATCAGTGTTAAGTTATATTTTTAAACTGTCTTTGGAAACGTGTGTGTTTCCCAAAAGAATGCAAATAGCAAAAGTAAATGTTCTATATAAAAAAGGTGACAAAAACGAGTTAGGTAACTATTGGCCTATTTCTATACTGCCTGTTTTCTCTAAAGCTTTTGAGATGATACTTTATCAACGTCTAGTAGATTTTTCGAATAAGTGGGACCTCGTAACTTCATCGCAGTTCGGTTTCAGGAAGAACTGTTCAACTGAAACTGCACTTCTTAATCAAAAAGAGTATATTTTGGAAATTTTTGAGAACAAAAAATTTGTTTTAGGGGTCTTTCTAGACTTTACAAAGGCGTTTGACTGCCTTAGTCATGTGGTTTTACTTAAAAAGCTTGAAGCGTATGGCATCCGCGGACAAGCTTTGCTACTTTTACAGTCCTACCTAGAATATCGCCAACAGTGTGTAAATGTAAACGGTGATTCATCCACTGTAAGGTTCATCACGTCAGGGGTCCCACAGAGGAGCATATTGGGACCTTTTCTATTTAATTTATACATTAACGATATTGTTAACGTAAATAAGCACGCTAAATTCGGGATCTACGCGGATGATACGAGCGTATTTTTTTCTTCCGATACTTGCGACGATTTAATCGATATGGAAAATCTGACCTTATCGAAGATGAAAAGTTGGGAAGAAAGCAACTCCTTGAAAAGCAATATTCATAAAACAAAAGCTGTGATTTTTCGTCCAAAAAACAAGCCCGTGGTTCTGTCTAAAGTACTCACTTTTAGCTCTACTCCAATTGAAATTGTTAATTGTTTTAAAACACTTGGAGTCATTTTTAGTGAGGGTATGTCTTGGGATAGCCACATAAATTATCTTATCCCAAAGCTAGCTCGAGTAGTAAGGATTATAAATCGATACAGATCTGTGTTACCAACAAATGTTAAATTATTGCTTTATAAATCATTATTTTTCTCCCACTTAACGTATTGCCACCTTGTTTGGGGAACATCAACATTTACCAATGTTGAAAAACTTTTTATGTTGTAAAAGAAAATATTGAGAGGTATATGTAACGTGTCACGTGACTTTCATACCGCTGATTTATTTAGGAACTTTCAAATAATTACTATTCACAAGTTATATCAGTATCGGCTTTCTACTAGTTATAAAAGTGAAAAAAAAAACAAGAGGTACGTGTCTTTTGGAAAACCTGGAGTCGCTGAGAAAATCTTCTCCTCCATATCCTACCCGTAACCCAGAGAAATGAAAGATGGTCACGCAGCGAACAAACTATGGCTCTCAAATGATAAACTCCACACTCCCGCATTTGTTAAACAGCCTTAGCAGCAATAACATTGATCTAGAAAGTCTAACCTTTAGAGACTTGCGCTTATTATATGCTTGTTCGTGATCATTTTCTTTCTTAGCATTTGCAAAAGGTGCTTTTAGTTTTGTGCACTGATTTCTTACATCATGGCCTCTAGCACGCTATTATGTTGCTTTTTTTTTTGTTTTCCCGCACGCTTCCTGCTGTCCATTGTAGGCGCTCAGGGACTCGTCACGCTGCTTATTGCAGCTTTTTTTCTTGGGCCCCACCATCATAAAGGATGGAAAATAAAAATTATTATTATTATTAAAAAAGTATTATTATTATTAATGTTTTGAAACAAACGCCGGCCCCTAAGATAGAAATTTTGAGTTACAAGTGCGAAAATGTGAAGTACTCATTGTTTAATCCCCCACTGAATACAAAAAAAAAACTATTTATTTTTATCTGAAAAATAAAACGGGCATATAAATTATACCAAACTTTGAAGACGAATTACAAAACAAAAATCAAGGAAAATCGAGAATGACTCTGCTGAGCACCACCAACCTGTGGAAGCGCTAATGGCCATTCCTAGTACAATGGTTGCTATCGCGCTGAAGAAGTTGCTCCAGTAAGGTGATACCCGGGACAGGTCGAAGACGTCGTCGTCGGACCTGTATCGAGAAGTACAAGTACATGCCACCCAAAGAGAGGGCGTTCAGCGTTAAAAAAGTAAGTTAAAATCTGTATCGACATAGTAACTGAAGAAAAAAAACTCGAAAATAGGCGTCTCTACTTCACTGATTGTTAAGGTCACTGAAGGCTTAAGCAACGCAGGGCATGGCCAACTGTATGCTTCCGCATCTATCTTGCTTAGTGATTGGCCCTACGCCTTCCCTATCGGCAAATGCCACAATCTCATTGGTTGCGAAGCGATAAAAATAAGCTCGGAACTCACCGCGCCATGCGCTTTTCAAGCTGTCACTGACTATACCTCACAATTTGTTATGACGTCACTAAAGGGAAGGAGCATCAGTCAGCGCCTTTTGTTCTACTGGATAGGAGTCCACAAACTCGAAGCATTGATGAAAGAGTTGTTTTTGCGGAGTTTGCCTCTCAGCAGTTCAAATGTTGAAACCGACCGTACTAAGATGATAAGTGCATCGTCACCATGCAAATAACATTACCTCTAAGGTGACAACATATTAGGTCTCACAAAATGAATATTTGTAAAAACGTGTATGTTTTTTGCTTTGTTATATTCAAAAATCTGCTCTATGTGCTGAAGTGTATTGCCACTCAAGATATGCCACGGCATCGCATTTTGTTTCCTCGGCCTTCTTACACCAAAGGGCAAATATTCGGCAGAAACACGACTCAATGCGCCTATAACAGAAAATATTTTGAGTCGGTACAGCTTTCCCATGTTATTTGTTTCCGCCGCAATATTTTGCTAATATTTCACGGTGTATAAATAACGACAATTTTAGGATTGCTATGTTAAACCGCTTTGCCTTCGTTTCGATTCCGCTAGCCCCCTAAAAAGTATTGAGCAAGTCGACAGAAGCCGTCCAGTAGCTTCAGTTGGTGGCGTGATCATGGTGCCTTTTTTCGCAACGCTGTGAAAAAGAGATCGTCAGTTCTGAGAGTTCTAGAAATAAGCGAAACAGCGCGACAACTCTGTTTTCAAAGTATCATTTAAACGATGGAGCACGTGCTCCCTTTGAACATATCGCACGATCGGCGTTTCAACCTTATCTTTCCTAATATTGCCATGATAATTCGCTTGAGTTCAACGTAAATAGTATGCCAGTAATGGTGTACGGTAACCTTAAAATCTCGTCCTCGCATTATTGCTGCAGGTTAAATAAAAGCCGTTTTGAATATTGTGTGCTTACGCTTTTAAGATGAATACCCCGTAAAAGACGCTCTTTTAACAGGCAGGGCTCCTCGCCTTTTTAAAATGTACCCTGACGGGCTAAATTGTATTTGTTGTAGTACCTTAGGGTGATACCTGTTGAACAAATCCCCCTGTTTAAAATACTTAGGTTCGTTCTCAATTTCTATCAATAACAAACTTTCGCTTTGATCTTGGAGCTTGATATGTTCCGACTGCGATAGGGTGGGTGAAGTTACGACACAGAAATACTTGGGGCACGCACTTGCTAGCGACTAAATGACAACTACCCAATCGTTGTATTGGGATAACGGCTTAATATCATTTTTTTAAAAATTTAATTCGATGTACTATTGGTTCAAGACAGAAGCAAGTGGAGTGGAAGTTGCACAACATAAAGGGACACAAAAAATTAATACATCAATGCATTGCAGTCAGTCCTGGAACCCTGGTCAAGAGTGACGGGACGGTCATCAGTAAGTATTAGAAGTCAAGTTTAGCGAGAATAGAACCTTCAAAAGCCATGCTGTACTGAATTAAAGAAAACAATTTTTAGTCCGAAACGTTACCAACATTAGAATAAATTACGTGCTAAAGAATGTTGCATGGAATGTTCGTTAAAGAGAAGCAAGGAAAATTAGAATGATTGTGTTTTTTTGGCAGCTTTGTGGAGAGGAATCACCTTCCCAACTTCCGGTCTCTTGGTTGTACATTTTGTTCAAGTGATTGTGTGAATATTTTAGATAATATACTGCTGCAACACTTTAGTATGTTTCAAAAACGTGTGGATAAAATTATCTATCTCTGCGGTTGCTGATGTTTTTATGTTTTCACTAATGTTGTCTCTACCTTGACGGTCTACAATACTACGATGTATTTGAAGAAATTCACGAACTGGAAGTATTGTACAGGAAGATAAAACGGGCATTAAAAATATCTAACGAAAACATTATTCGGTACAAAAGGGAACTGATTACCCTGTACATCCACTCCGTCATTGTCCTTGAGCGTTACATTGTAACTTGCAATGAGATTATTAATTTTCCGAAATTGCCGGGAATCATTTATTAGCATGGATGGCAACGCAACATTGAAAAAAGTGGCTTTTGTTTCATCAACTGTTTTTATGTGCCTCAGAACCAACATGATGCGCTGCCCAGCGCTGTTCGTCGTTTGAGAAAATAGCAGCACAAAATAATCGTTACTTTTTATTTGGCAATCTCTCAGATATTACACTATGCCATGATTACTCAGGTGATGATGATACGGTGCGGAAGGACACATGAGCACTCATAAGTGACGCTATGTTTTCTTTAAATAAGCACCCGCTACTTTCCCACTCAACGCTCCTCAAAGCATTGCATATAGTCACCCAGAAAGACGTTCAGTTCGTTATTTATAGTTTCAAAGTCAGCCCTCGTCTAATCATTAATTTTCTGAGTTACCTTTGACTTATACCATTTTGGAATATTTAACAAAATTGCAATAGGGAATGGTCACTAAAACCATGCATGTGCGTTAATGAAGAGATAGTTCGGGCGACGTTGTTAATATAAGGTCTAGCAGAGAAGCGGTAGATGCTGTAATGCGTATTGGTTGCGTTACCACCTGGGATGCATCGAAATCGAAACATATATATTAACAAATTCACTGCACTCTGAAGAGAAATGACTAGCGGAAGTACGCATATAAACGCGCATAATTTTATCCCTTTGCGCCAAACAGCATATCCTTTGTTCCAAATGGCTCTCTGGTACCGCAACACAAACATCAACGGAGGAACAGCGAACTATTCCTGAGTTTGTAGCTCTATCGAGAGATGGGGGTCGTGTTAGACAGGTACGAACACGTGATTCCACCCCGAAATTTAAAGACTTAATTGAACCCTTCCACTCGCATAGCGTCCCTTGCGACGGGCAATGGGCATAAAAAGGTTTCCCTCTTAGAGGTATTCGAGCAGTCAAGCAACCGCCATAAATATATTTGGACACAACCACCTCAGGAAACGGCCAATTGGATTATCTCGACATCGGTGTAGAGACTTCGTGAAGTCTCCAGAGCCATAGCCAAAACGTTACACAAAAGCTGTAGCAAAAAGGAAAATGGGATACGAACACGCACACATAACAGTAAAGGAAGAAGCAAGCCACAGACACTGCTTAACAGAAAGCACTTCTGAAAGCCCACACCGCGTTGGATAACCAATGTCGTCATCGTCGTGCTTAAGCTCGCCAGTGATTTTATGCATATCCTCTTCTGCAGCATATTGACGTTATTTGTAGACACCAGAATCTCACAAAAAAAACGAAAGCAGGCAGTTAAGTTGTTGGTCCTCCCGGTGGTGTGGGAGGCAGGTGCTGCTCCGATGGTCTGGAGCGTGGTGGCACGAACGTCGCTGAATGACGGGTCGACTCAGTGCTTGTAGAGAACTATGTGCATTTATTTACTCTATCGTTACAAGACTCAACTTGGGAGACCATCCTGCCTCGTCTAGAGTCTTGACCCCCGTCCCCAACGTCACCAAATCGAACCCAATCCAAATCCTCTTGGCACTCCTTTTGTAGGCTCGTAAATGCCTCCTTTCCCCTCAGGGACCGACCAATCTCTTCAAATTCCACCACTCCCACGTGGTACACTGTTACCCAATAGTTGCCGAGCTGTCAGCCTGGTGCTCCAACCGCCAAAACCAAATTCCTTCCAGAGTCGTTCCCTGCATTTTTCTCTGGCTGGCTGGCGCCAACATGCTAAATTATTACATCGGGCAAAAAGCGACAATTCGACACTAAGCGGCGAATCCCTCTATATACAGGCCCACTCGGTTAACAGCCTCAAGCAGCTGCAAGAACGGGCTGTCCCAAGGATCTGCCCGAGCAGACTCCCGAAATCCGAGACGTTTCTTATCGACCGCGGGAGAACCGCTCCCACCTCTCGGCCACTCTTCCCCCGCAAATGCTCCCTCCAAAACTCCGACACAAACATAGAAAGGTAAAAAAAAAAATAAAACAAATGCCGACGCAACTTCGGAAAGATAAACTTTTCTAACAAAAGAAAACACCTTAATTAATAAACAGGATTTCTACATACTTAACTGAGGCTCAAAAGGGAGCGATTGAATATCCCGAGTAGGTACCCATGCGGTTTCAACTTCTGAGTCAATGACGGCGACGCCACGACAGGCGACCTCGGGTCATTAGTTTCTTTTCTTTCGTTGTAGATAATATACAAGCTTGCAAGCCCATTTTGAGAAATACATTATTGATATATCATGTTTTTGTATTATTATAAAAACGCTAACTTATACAAATGGGTGAATTAAAATTGATATTTTGTAACATTCTGAATACGGCACTAGGACCACAGCGACGTTCAAATAACCGCGACTGTCCGGAAAGAAAGAAGAGTAAAAAAGGGTAGCCCAAAAAGAAGCTTACTTCCAGGATTGCCTCCTCCTGGCGATAGTTACGACATGCCTCCAAGTGCTGTTGCCTTCCCTCTCGGTGGTGTTGGGCTAGCTCCTCCAGCGAAGCGCTTCACCCTTTCCACTTAGCACAGCGAACGCCGGAGAGAATGCGAGCCGAGGCGAGGAAGGACACGCGTCTCCGGCGTTCCCTTTGTTAAAGGGAAAAGAAGACGAAGGTTGGAGCCAGCGGAAAAAAACCACATGGGCCCCCGCGAGTTTTTCTCTCAGTAACCCGGTCCATCTCCTCGGTTTCTCCTGACGATAGGATAAATCGACGCCTCTCACCGTTCCGGTCCTGCCAATACCATCATCAACCAGGTGAGCGGCCCGGAAACCTAATTTTTGGACGTTCTTCATCTCCGAGTGCGGCCTTGCCGCACTAAGCCTACCGAAGCTCAGAGCTCTTCGAATGAGAGCCACCTCCTCGCCGGCAGCGCTCCATTTTCGCAGCGCCGCAGCGAGCGTCCCGGCCTGAACTACAATCACTATGTCTTCGTCAACGCCAGAAACCTCCCTAACTGACATGAAAACTACCCCGGCAGAAGATTCCACCAATACCCGTAGCCACGGCTGGTTCACAGCCTACTACCGCGGACACAAATTAAGAGTGATTCCAAACGCTGAAGCGGATCCCACCACCGGCGATCTCCTACAGCCCGCCCCACCGATACCCCGTCCACAGAAAAAAACCTCAGCGCCTACCCCCGCTGCCAAGGGGAGAATTCAAAGCCGTCATTTGCCCGCGAGAGGGCCTCAACCTCTCCCAATGGAAACCGTACCAGGTTATAATAATAATAATAATATTAATACTTTATTTCCATTTCAAAAAATGGCGGAGGCCGAGAAAAAAAGCCGTGTTTAAACGGCTTGACGAGCCCTCGGCCCCCGTTACATTCGACAGCGGCGACTCTTTAAAATAACTACAAAAACATAAAAACTAACACTCGCGCACTCAGTGCACAATATGAACAAAAAAAAGAGAAAAGAAGTACACATTCACATCACATACACAAATCAAACAATTTCATCACTACGTAACCACTGATAACGAGTGTTGAAATAGCGAGCCCAACACATCAGCACGGAGGCTAAGATCACCATCGAGCAACTACACGCTGCAACCAAACTCCAACTCAATCACGACCGCAACATTGTGATAGTAAGCACGGCCCACATAGAAGTCGTTCAAGCCATCACCCAGATCCATCACCTACGACTTGGCGGAGGGACTACTCAACATACACGTACGTGGCCTCCCCGGACAACTCCATCAAAGGGGTCGTCCATGACATCGAAACGGGGTCCACCCCCAAAGAACTCCTCCATCACCTAGAGGCCCCAGGATAAAGGATCCTGCATGCCCGTCTGCTAGGCAACACTGGCACGGCCCTAGGCACTTTTAGAGACGCAAGATCCCCCCGTACGTCCAGTTTGAGAGGGCGCTCCAGCGCTGCTTCCCCTACCGGCCCATCAGACAATATTGAGCCATGGTTAAAAGCGCTAAAAAGACGTACACAAGATAGAAGACAAACACGGGCGCGACTCACAACTGTATTGGGAAAGGAAAATGAAAGTACATATATATACATCTATACACTTATTGTTACCCAGGCTACACATGCGCGAGATGCAAGAGCTTAAACCCGTTTACATATATTTATCGAAAAAACGAATCTCAGCATTATACAATGCTATTGAAGTGTCGCTGACGCACTGGGGTCCCCTCTTCTTGATAAAATATGCCTCTTGCAGTTCGCGTGCTCTTTGAATTGTGCTTCTACCGAGAATCTTGGTATCGCCGAAGCGTGGCTCGCATTTGCAGGCCCTACAGTGCGCGGGCAAATGTGCCCCGTCATTTGTCTTTAAATTTTGTGCGTGCTCTGTTAAACTGTCATTCGTGCATCTTCCCTTTTGTCCAACGCAAGATTTTCCACACGTTAGGGGGATTTCATACACGACCCCTCTGACGCATTCGATATGTAAACGGGTATAAGCTCTTGTATCTCGCGCATGTGTAGCCTGGGTGACGATAAGTGTATCAGATGTATATATATGTACTTCCATTTTCCTTTCCCAATACAGTTGTGAGTAGCGCCCGTGTTTGTCTTCTATCTTGTGTACATCTTTTTAGCGCTTTTAAACATGGTTGAATACAGTAAACGCCAACTAGCCCAACAACAAGTTCTTTTACAGTCCATCAGACAGGTTTGCACTAAATGTCTGGTGGCGGGGCATCGGGCCGACGTCTGCCCCCACGCCGCACATAAAAATATGCCTCAAGTGTGCAGTACCCAAGCCCCCGGCCGACCATGAGTGTGCCCCGAAGTGCACCCAGTGCCACGGCGACCATCCCACCAATGATACAAGCTGTCAGCAGCGGTTTGCCCAACCCCGAGCAACTCAGCGCGTCAGCCGCCCAACTAGGAGGGCGCAGCACGGAGAACACGAGAACACAGGCCGTGACCGCAGCAACACCAGACGACAACAGAACCAGACCTGCTCCCAGTCCCGCCCAGCCTCTCGCCCAAATTCCCGTCCTGGCCACCCTACTGAAAAAACCCATATGTTAAGGACATACGGAGCCCGTATGCAAACAGGTCGTCCTATATGTAAACGGGTCGCAAACGAGAGTACCCGACCAGGTAAGGGTCGACCTGTTATGCGGGTCGACCCGTTATGCAGGTTGACCCGTGTTGCAGGTCCACCCGTACAATTCCTGTTCAGAAAAAGGTTAGCTGGCAACCCCGTTCTGCCTTTCGTATTCCGAGGCTCTCCACGGAAATGAAATCCTGACACCCTTCCTGAAAAGCTGAAAAGAGCATGCAAACGAACTAAAGCAAGGACTCGAAAGCATGTACAGTTGACGAAACAGATATATTACACGCATGACGAAAGCAAATAACCAAGCACCGTCATCACATCAACAGGAAAACTGAGTTAGTTCCCAGAAGCAGCTTAAAACTGCAGCTCTCTGTCGATATCTTCAAGTTGCTCCGTGATATGCTTGTTCATGAGAACCTTCTGTTGCCTCGGTCACACATTGAAGGGTACTTGCCCGATGTACGGGGTGTCACAAAAAATAATTACAGGGTTTTTTTTTTTACCGAAAAATAAACTAGGCATTGCTGAACGCTCATTCTCCACCCAAAAGTAGCGCTAGAGGTCAGAACCTAAATGCCAAAGGTTGAGCCCGATACGATAACGTAATCAAAAGTTATAAGTGATTTTCTGAAAATTTCAATGGGAAAGTGGCGGCTGACGGTGTTTTCGAATGCATGGGGCTCTATTGCACCAGAATCCGAAAACGGGCAAAAATGGGCTCCATTTTCCCATTGAAATTTTCAGGAAATCCCTTATAACTTTTGAATAAGGAATCGGATCGGGGTAAAACTTTGGCATCCGGGTGTAACCTCTAGCGCTACCTTTGGGGGGAGAATGAGCGTTCGGCGATGCCTAGTTTATTTTTGCGGTTAAAAAAAACCCTCTAAATTTTTCTTTTTTTTTTTTTTGTGGCACCATGTACATGTCGAAGGCATCTGAAAATGAAAAGAACGTGGAAATTATCCTAATGTTAATTCAAACCCGTGTTAATTCAAATCTACTGCTGTTAAGTCAAACCCGTTTATATCGAACTCGGAAAAATCCGTCTACCAGTTCGATCTAGCGAGTAATTCTATATAAAAATTTGAATGAATTTGACAACGAACAAGCACGCAACATTCAGAAACGTTTACTCTCAAAGGAGCGTCTGTAGGTCATGAGGAACGCTTCATGCAGCTATTCAGAGGCCGCTTCTTCGTTTTTTAGGGTCTCACCGGCTCACCCTCTCCCCGCTCCCCAAGCAAAAGAGTTTTGTTTTCTTCCGGGCGGTTAAATCGGTTTCCCAAAAGAAAAAGCCAGCTTTCTCTGCAAGCTGGCTTTCCCCAACGAGTTGACTGCATCGGGGGGACACCCAGCTTGCAGAGCAGTTCGATCTATCGGGAGACGCTGCAATTTGTTTTCAATGTAAGCACATTTTTCGCTATGCATTTTTATTGCAGCTACTAGTCTGTTTACAAATAGTTTGATACAAGGGATGGTTCGAATTAGCCGGGTTCGATATGATCGGGTTTCACTGTAGCCCTAGAAAAAACACATCACTATCACATGTTATTTTGTTGCAATATTGTACTTATTAAGGCGCAACTGAGAAAAATTAGCAAGGGTCTTATTGGTCCATCAGCCCAAAATAGGCCAGCCAAAATATTTGCGACCTTACATATGACCCCATTCTAAATGACAACATTGTTTTGAAATCGGAACAGCAAGCCGGCTCTGGGCTACACTACGTTCACCCTAAGCTGAGGGCCTTTCATGGAACCAATCAAAGGCCTGTCTCTGATTGCTTGACTTCCCTTACAAAAATGTTTAATGAAATTCATTTGAAAGTTTATGGAGTCTACTCATCGTTTCTTTTCGAGTCTCAATAGAAATGGAAATGCATTTTGTAACGAATCCGTAAGGAGTTTACGAAAACTATTGGCCACCACGTTCCAATTGAAGTTTCGACGTGCTACCGCATAAAGTTTCTAATATATTTCATATGAATAAAATTTGAAAGTCTATTGACACTGTTTCGAGTCTGTGTTGAAAAACAATTGATTTTTTGTAACGAGTCCCTAAGGAGTTTACGAAAACTATTGGCCACAGCGTTTCAATTAAGGTTTGCCGTGCCACCTCATAAGAATTTCTAATACATTTCATTTGAAAGTCTAGATACACTGCTTTGAGTCTCTGTTGAATATCAAATGTTTTTTTCTGCCGCGTTGCAATTGAGGTTTTGATGGGCCATCTCATTAGGTATATTCCGACTCGTCGGAACATACTTAATAAGATCGCACGTCAAAACCCCAATTACAACGTGGTAGAAAAAACATTTGATTTTCAACAGAGACTCAAATGCAGTGTATCTAGACTTTCAAATGAAATGTATTAGGAATTATACTCCTAGCATGGGTTTCTAGATAGAGAGCTCTAAGAGGGAAGACGGCAATAGGTTGTATGACATGTGGTCCGGATGTAACCGCTGTTTTGAGGGAAAGGGGAAAGTGAGTGCAAGTGTCACTTATATGTTTGCCTATATACGCATGCAAGGTTCAGAAAATGCCTGCATAAAACCATGGGACGGAGCAATAACTGGTTTATTAAAAATGAGAAATTCGAGTATATGGTACACTGCCTTCGCGTCCATGGCGGACCTTGTACTGCCTTCGTGTCCACGGGAGACCTTGTTCTGCCTTCGCGTAAACGGGAGTACAGGTAACCTATAAAGGAAAAAGATGCACAGATACACATTGATCTGCTTATCTAAATTTCAATGTCCGACCAAGGTATCCTGCTCACAGCGCAGCACTACCTTAGCGCTGAATCAGTATAACAAACCGGGACATCAGTCCTTTATATGAAAGGAGGCAACTTAGAACACACGTTACAAGCCATGGAAGTAGCAGTGACTCGTTGCCTAAAGAGGGCTGAGTTCGTGCTGCACTGCATGTGTGAACCAGCCTTAAATGCGGAAAGTCACATTTAAAATTCCTACATATCTGCTCACCCAGGCACTTAATTTACACACTACCTTGATAGTTTAATAGGTGGCACTAATAACATTGTCAGGGGCACCACGGTGCAAAAGTATACTTTGCCCCAGAGTCTGCGAGAATCAATCTCTCACTCTTTTTGCCGCCGCATTGCAGTCTTTTATTTTGGCTTTTGACAAGGTCTACCAAAGATAAGCGAACAGATGTTGTCGCTTATGAAGTTTATCAAATTTGAACATAGAGAAGCTATATGACTTATAAGCATCTCGAAGAATTAATATGGCGATTCGGGCCAAATGGTTCATGATCGTAGAAAAGCGCCGCAAAAAACACATGGATAATAAGTGGTGGTAAACACTGGCGCCAGTATTTTATGTCCACTTCTTGTCCCTGTGTACTTTTTTGTGTTTGTTTACTATCTTGAAGAAGTATTTTTAATCACAACGGAGAGGAAAGAAACTGTAATAGGGTTATATGTGGATCATAGAGCCATGCTCCGAATGGGTGTGTGTCAACTGCAGCTTTCACAATCGATGCAATACACAAAGTTTGGATTATTGGGAGGATCGAGACATCAGAGGCCGAATTCAAAAAGCAAACTTACAATAAAAAATTGCGTATGACAAAACCCGAGAAAAAATCCGTATTAACGAAACATAATTGTCGCAACGTTTGTGTGACTTACAACGGAATATTACGACATCATTCAAAGTGTCTCACAAAGTCTTTTGTGTCTAAGGGCAAACATGGCTGCACGTCACTTGGCTATTTCGCCGCGACCAGCAATAAAGTTAGAAGCGTGGGCAAAAGGCATGTGTTTTGCACACTGTTCGCATGCATCCCTACTTGAAGCAGCATAAGGACAACGCTAAACTACACACGGAGGATTCAGCCGACGAGTGCCCCCTCGTACTTCAGTTGTGATTTTCGAAGTGGTGGGCAGCTGTGCGACTCTACCACACGAAAAGGCACATTCCTGACTGGATGTGCCTTTTTAATGCGAAAGCATTATATGTCCATGGAGCGGAAAATCCGGCGTCCGGCGGCGTTAACCGAGTGGTACCAAATGCCAACAGAAGAATAAAAGAAAGAATAAAATGTGCTTCCACAGCTGAGATTCGAACCCGGTGCAGCTGTGTGAGAGCCGGGCATGCTAGCTGCTGTGCTATCTCAGCCGCTACTGAATGCGGCATTACTCTCCCCTCAAAAAGAAGCTTGTCCCATTACGGCAAAAGACGCGTCGGCGTTGATGTGCCCGAAAGATGGTCATAAATATATGTCCTCGATTTGATGAAATCACACTTCATGTGACGACATGACGTACCATGATGTGTGATGCCATATGATGTAACGTAAAACAATATTATGGGGGCACGTAGGTATCCCTACGTGAATTGAATGCGAAGCATTGCCATTCCTAACAAGAGAGGGAAAAAAAAGGAAGTGTCGTTAGGAATGGCAATGCTTTTGCATTCAATTCACGAAATGATACATAAGTGCCACTGTAATTTTTTGTGTGGAGTAGAGTTCAAATAAACGCCGTACCGTGCAGTATATCCACGATTAAGTTGCTGCTAGTCGTGAGGCTTAATGGTTTGCTCCAACAATACCGTAGAGTTTTTCCTCGGTTGCGACGAAGCGTCACTTAGCTACGAACTTGATAGAAATTTCTGCAGATGCGACCGCTTTCTTCTGGAAACCTATGGCGACCTGCCACTCACTTTTGGCCTAAGAACAGTGAAAATACCAGATGTGAAAACAGCCATAACAAGCATTGAAGAAATCAAGATAGGGGTCATAGCAGTCGGCTTCCCAACGTGGCGAGACTAGCACAGGATTTCTGTTACTAGCCGTTTATAAGACAGGAGTCGACTTTTTCTGGTCTGATCTTGAAGACAAAGTTTGGTCCGGTTAATTTTGTAGCAGAAGGCCCATGCTTTCTCGTTCGTGGGGTCATTTTCTCGGTTCAAAATATGATGCAGAGTCCTTCCATAAAAATGCATGGGTGCCCGCTAGGACTCTTCGAAATGATGAAATTAACCGAGGTTGCGCTATACTCTGTTGCAACTCTAGAATAGGCAGAAGCCCCTCCCACAAAGCCATTCACTCTTTTTAATAAGCAAACACTAGAGAGGAGGAGAGCCGAGAGGACACAGCCAATCATGGCGAGCAAAGGGAATTGTGGGAGGGGCTTCTGCTATTCTATAGTTGCAACGGACTATAACAAAAGTTTACAGTACCATGAAAACAAAAGACCAAGCATGCAGAGAAATTCGCAGGAAGTGTAGCAGGGACAGACCAGAAAAAAACTGCAGCTGCAATATTTACCCTTTAAATTTCTCTCGACAGCAGAGCAGAGAGGAGAGGCTGGTCGTCAGCGCCAGGGGGGCAACCCCCTTGTACTAGGAGCACATGTAGTCTGAAACAAACAACAAACAAAAAATTAAATGCATGGACAATCCGCACATGCTGTCATTTTGCTTCATTGGCCGCTGCAGAGAAAGCAAGCATGCACACCGTTGTCCAACCATGTCAACTGCTAGCCGAAACTTCCTGCCGCCAGGATTAAGATATTGCTTGCGCTATAAAAACACAATTACACACTACCCAGCTGGCCCGCTGAAAGTTCAAACATTGAAGAAACTAGCTCATAAAACTTCAATGTAAGAGCTACACCTTGTGGACGCTACAGAAAAGTATGTTCAGTCTAAACCGTGGTGCACTGCAAGGCTGCTTCACCTCAGCCAGTTTGGAACATTTGCAGTTTCATTCTTTTCAAGATATTATGCCTGAAAATTAATGTGACAAATTAACTGAGTTAAATTTTTTTAATCGACACCCGGGCCAAATATTTAGGAAGTATACTAGTGCGTTAATTTCTAACTTACCATAATTATTTTCGGCAGCCTGAAGGCGTTGCTTCAGGGTCCAGTTTTCATATTGGATCCACCTCACCTTCACGGCTGCAGCCACACTGAAATGTTTGCAAAGTTTCAGGCAGGGTAATTAAAAGTCGGCAGTTTCTCTCGAACACCACTGTCACAAATTTCGTCTTTTTGTCATTTTGTTCTGTTTAAGGGTGGTTCGGCGGGAAGAAGGGGGGGGGGGGGGGGGTTCAGTTGCAATCCTCGCACATGTTTACCTGAGCGTCAAAGGCATGAGCTCGGATGAGACTAGTGCCGGCCGAGCTTCAAACCAATGGGAAGAGGAAGACGAGAAGGACGTGGGACTAGGAGCGTTTCGGGTTGACCAACCATGAACCCGTGACAACCCAGGGGTGGAACTCATGAAATGTACTTGGGAGCAGCCACGGGAGCAGCTGAAACATGTTTTAGAGCAGGCTGGAAGCAGCTAAAACTACATTCTGGAGCAGGCTAGGCGCAGCTCAAATCAGTTTTCATTGCACTTCAGCTTGCGTCTTAGACGAGCACGGGAGCAATTTCAATTTTGCTTAGCAGCACAGATGCATATGAGTGGTTAGGAACCTAGGTAGATGGGATAACAGTGTAATAGATGCGAAAACTTGGCCTTCCCCTTACAAAAATGAACAAGAAGTTTCAATTGAGCTTCTAATGTGTTTTTATTGAGTCAAATGAAACTCAAAAGAAATTCAACGTTAAATGAGTTTTATCATTACAAAACTAATATTTATTCTTTTGAATTTATGCACTACGCATTCAAATGAGTGTTATCATTACCCACTCAATATATATTATTTTGAGTTTACTCATTACAAATTCAAGTGAGGTTTATCGTTACCCTATCAATATCAATTATTTTGGGTTTACTCATTACACATTCAAATGAGTGTTATCACTAAGAACACAATATCCAATATTTTGAGTTTACTCAATACAAATTGCAATGAGTTTTATCGTTACCGACTCAATATCCATTCTTTTGAGTTCACTCATTACAAATTCCAACGAGTTTTATCGTTACCCAGTCAATATTCATTCTTTTTGAGTTTATAAATGTACTGATTACACATGCAAATGAGTATTATCATTAAGAATGCAATATCAGTTCTTTTTAAGTTTACACTCAAGTGAGTTCTACCATAAGGCACCCAATAGACATCAGCTGATCCACAGTGGAGGAATTCGATAAAGGCAAAGGTGAAGATAATCATGAATGCAGATTGCCTGCTATTCAGAAGACATTCTCCTCAAAGAAAGTCATGTTCAAACTTGCACTCCAATAACGTATCATATTTATTAACCATTTATTAATCATTCTATGAAATCAGAACATATTCAATTATTCCCATTCTCAACTAGCACACTGTCTGGGGCGATCAAAATGACACAGCGATAGACATAATGACTCAATACAGCATCTGCTCCCAAACGTTCCTTCGCGCGCATTCCACTAAAATATAAAATATATCCTGCCACGACCCCGCCCCCTCCTCCATTCGCATTTGGCTAGACCACAAGTCTTACCATCTCAGTGCATAAGCAGTAACATATTGAAATTGACTCTGAACTTTAGTTTCTCAGGTAATACAGATAAATAACAGTTAACAAATTTAAAACCATTGGAAAAAAAATAAACAAGCCAGCAGTTGTTTTGCGACACTCCGCTAGATCAGTCACAACACCCCTGGGGTTCGCGCCTCACAGTTTGGGAAGCACTGCAGTTTAATATTGCAAATACAGAGGGCTGCTTAGAACATTTTTCAAAACATTTATAAGTAGGAACTGTTGATTTAATACCACGCAAAAATTTAAACCAACTCTCACATAATCTCACAGAAACAAAATCCCAAGTTTCCACAGAATAAAAACCAGTAAGAACAAGATGAAATACACACTAAGCTGATTAATTAACTCTGAGCTGTCATTTTGTTTTCATTCAATACACATGAAAATAAAAGAGGAATAGGAATGCCAATAGGCATACCTTTTGGTCCCATAGGGACTTTATCGGGCCATTAGGAATTTTAGCACTCAAACGAAGTGTTTTGTTGGCCCAACAGTAATGTCTAGGCCAATTGTGCATGTATATTTTAGCAACAGGAACCAATTAGACGTATGTCTGTCAGAACGATGTAAATGCATATTGAACACAACAGCTGAGAATCGGATCAATGGGAACATGTTTCTGTGCTTTTGGAAAGTTTTTTTTGGAGGAAGCTGATATATTTGTGAGAAATCCAACTGAGGTAAAAATAGTCCCTGTCAGAAATACACCGGCCCATTTGATGCATGTGTTATGTAGCCTTGGCTGTATGATGCAAATATCTGTTCCACGTCCAAAGAATGTGTTGCTAGAATTCCAGCATGTATAAAAGTACATTAGTCAAGTTAATTACGCCACAGTGTTACGCTTATTTTTAAATATTTTTGGATGGCAAAAATGATGTCAGCACAGATTACATAACACACCATCGTTGTACATTAATGGGGTTATGAATGTTCAAAGAGTTTTGTAGATTGAAATTAATGCTAGAATCAAACACTCAGATACAGTCACAATTTAGAGGAAAATACCCTATTGCAATGTTTGCTTTTCTGAAGGAATTTTAGGACCATACCCTAAATAAAACTTAGGAGGATGGTGCGTTAAAATAATTTACTAATAAAATACTGTAAGCTGGGTGTAAATTAAAAGTAATCTCTTCAAAAAATAAAAAATAAATCTACTTCCTACTGCATTGCACCCGAAACAAATAGCGCGTCGGTGCTAGTCGTGATTTACACATTTATTTCCTGTGCTTAATATAATAACTGTATTCGCCCACTTTTACTCCTAACTTTCTAAAGACGTATTTACGGCGCCCCTCTATCGCGATTCAGTCAGTTTCGGTTTCGGTATTGTAACCTTTACTGGTTTCGGTTTCGTATTGTAAGGATCGCGTCTTCGGCCGTGTTCGAAAACTTACTCGATCTTACTCCAGGGTAAGGGTTTTGTACCTTGGCGCTCCACACCCTAACCGTGTCCAGCGTTTTTCAATGTGTGTTGTCACGTGACACGACCCGCCGGAGTAACTCGGATTCATTTGGGTAAGCTTTGGAACACAGCCTTCGACGCCCCATCGGTAGCGACACCAGTTCTTTGTTTTTGAGTGTTTTTTGTGTTTGCTTTATCCCACCAAAAGCTGGTGGGATAAAGAGGTTAAGGCAGCAATATCGAGACGCCAAGCAGCATCTAAAGAACATAGGTGGGCAAAGAAAAAGGGGGCCACACTAGCCGAAGTAGCATCAAAATGGGAGGAATTTCAGGAAAGAAAGCGGGAGGCATCATCATTAACACAGGGCAAAATTGGGAGGGCAGGGGTCCAGTGGATAATGGAAATAAACCAGAAGGATAGGAATGCGGCAAAAAGGTTCTGGGAACACATCAGTGCGCAGGGAAAAAAGACAGAGGGGTACAAGCAGACACTAACCACACAGGGAGGGACAAAGGTAGAGGGGGAAGAGGCAAGAGAATACATTAGGCATACAATCGAAGCAGCATTTTCGGAGTTAGAATCAGATCAGGCCGTAGGGAATGGTAGCGTCTACACAACACAAGAGGAGGATCATAGTGAAGAAGAGGAAATGGCCACTGGGGAGTGCGAAAAAGCAGAAGGAAGGGTTCGGGCTGGAACTGTGACAGGTCCAGACGGCATATTAATGAGATTGATAAAAGTTCTAGGCAAAACAAGCAAGTTGAAAC
Organism: Ixodes persulcatus; assembly: GCA_013358835.2. Classification (NCBI taxonomy): domain Eukaryota; kingdom Metazoa; phylum Arthropoda; class Arachnida; order Ixodida; family Ixodidae; genus Ixodes; species Ixodes persulcatus. The sequence goes on along the minus strand of JABSTQ010011430.1, from coordinate 3,731 downwards.
TAAGGCAGGTGATTGACCAGATACTTATTGGAGGGGAGGTACCCAGTGACAGGAAATGGAGCAGGATGAGAATATTATTATATAAGGGCAAGGGAGACAAAGACAGTATCAAATTATACCGACCAATCAAAGTAACTTCAGTAATATACAGACTAGCTATGCAAATTGTAAAAAGAAGAATGGAAGAATGGGCAGAGAGAAAACAGATTCTAGGGGAGCTTCAAAACGGTTTCAGGAAAGATAGACGACGAGATGATAATTTATTCGTAATCACACAGTGCTAGAGATAGCGATGACAAGTCAAAGGCCATTATGGGTAGCATTTTTAGACATCAAAGGGGCATATGACAATGTGAATCAGGAAAAACTCTGGAACCTGCTAAAGGGATATGAACTAGAGGGAACCATGGTTAAGTTTATAGAACGGGTTTATTCGGAGAATAGGGTGGTTATAACATGGGAAGCCGAAACTAGGAGACCAGCAGCAATAAAACGAGGTCTTAGACAGGGTTGCCTGTTATCTCCCCTGCTCTTTATGATATACCTCAGTGAGATGGAAAAAAGGATAGAACAGTGCAACCTAGGTTTTGACCTGACTTAAATGGAGGAAGGACATAAAGTAAATCAAGTATGCCAGGGTTAATGTGCGCAGACAACATTGTACTCGTATCAGAAAGTCGTGAGACAATACAGGAACTGATTAGGATTTGCAACAGGAAAGGGGACAATTTAGGACTAAAATTTAGTAGGGACAAGTCTGGTATAATAGTTTTCAACGACGAGAAGGGGGAACCCCTGGAGATACAGGACACAGTTATAGAACATGTAGAAAAGTACAAATATCTGGGAGTATGGTTAAGTTAAGGAAGACGGTATCTAAAAGACCATGAAGATATTGTAATAAAGAAGGGGAAACGAGATTCGGCTATCATGAAACATAGGGCACTATGGAACTATAATAGATATGAAGTCGTTAGGGGTGTATGGAAGGGAGTCATGGTGCCAGGGCTGTCATTTAGGAATGCGGTATTGTGTATGTGGTCAGAAATCCAGGCAGGTTTAGAGATACAGCAAAAGGAGTGTGGGTAGGTTGGCATTGGGGGCTCATGGGAATACACCAAGTGAGGGAGTACAGGGGGATATGGGTTGGGCATCTTTCGAGAGTAGAGAAGCGATCAGTAAAGAAAAAATTTGAATAAAGAGTTGCTGAAATCGAGGATACACGGTGGGCAGCGAAAGTGTACAAGTATCTATATATGAAAAGTTTAAACACTAAGTGGACAAACCGAACCCGCAAGATGAGATTTAAATACATTCAACGAGATGGAGCCGATCAGAGCACATCAGTAGAAAAGGGAGTAAAGGAAACGGAGAGGAAATTGAGGGAAGAGAGAATGCAGGGGAAATCAGCTTTAACAATATACAGGGCACAAAAACAAGAAATAGAGAAGGAACAACTGTATGATAATTCAGTGAGGAGCTCTTTGCTGTTTGAAGCTAGAACGGGGGTGCTAGGAACGAAAACGTACAGGGCTAAATTCCAGGAAGTAGACACTCTGTGCCACGTATGCAACCGCGAAAGGGAAACTATAGAACATGTAATTTTAAGGTGCACGGGGCTTCGGGATGACTACGGATTTCGAGGGGGCACTGGATTTTCCTGACATAGATGGACGAATGGATAGGGAAAGAATTTCGGTAACTAAGAGGAGAATGGAAGATTGGTGGAAGAGATCTAGGGAAAGATAAAGAAAAAAATACAGATAAAAATCTGCAATAAATTCACTTGAAAAGAGAGGGGGGGGGCTGTTACAATAAAATTCATACAAATTTTAAAAAAAAGAAGGGATGACGAAATGTTAGGCTAGGTGGCGCAAGTTGCCGCCCGATACAAAAGGTATAGCCATTACCATCCATCCATCCATCCATTTTCTTTTTCCGGGATGGTTGCGACCGTTGCGTCTGTCGTGCATTAGGTACAGTGCTAATCACACTTCTCTATAACGCGCGAGCGTGCGGCTTTCTCCGGGGAGCGCTAGACTGGTGGCATTCGCGGAAACTAAGCTAGTCACGTGGCGCAACATGGAACGGCCCGCTCGAGGGGTGTCCTGCGCACTCTATCAGCTGGCGGCGATCGCGGAAGGCTGCTCGCACGCTTTTTACAAGTATCATTGCTCGAACAATACACAAACTAAAACATGAAGGCGTATCAACGATGTTGTCATCAAAACGCAAAAATATATAATAAAGCACGTAACTTTTATCGCTTATCAAGCTGATAAAGTGGGCAGGACACCCCTCGAGCGGGCCGTTCCATGTTGCGCCACGTGACTAGCTTAGTTTCCGCGAATACCACCAGTCTAGCGCTCCCCGGAGAAAGCTGCACGCTCGCGCGTTATAGACAAGTGTGATTAGCACTGTACGTGCGTTTCGCGGAATGGAAATTCCTTTAGACATGTAAATGTGCTAATTTAATCAAGTTTATCTATCTGTGAAGTTTCGTCTTGTGATGATTATGTTCAAGAAGAGCGCGGAAGACCGGCGACGCGACAGAACGAGCAACTCAACGCAGTTGGTAAGCATGCTTCTTTGTTTGCATTGTAAGTAGACGCCTTGAACGAGAAGTGAACATTAGGGAGTTTTAGAATAACGTCCGCAAACCCAAAGAAATGACGTCTTCGCTGCTGTGCATGCGCAGACCCAAAACAAGCATTCGAACTCGAGCTTTGGGCCCCTTATTTCTCGAAAAAAGCGTGGGTACCGCAAAAGGCGGCGCCCACGACATCTCTGTTGATCGCGTCTTCGACGCCGTCGCCCGCTCGGGAACTGCGTGAGTCGCACTCGGCGCGGTCGGTATGGTCGAAGCGTATTGAAAAAGCCACGGATCGCTGGAGTCACAGCTCAAAGCTATCGAAGCGCGTCTACTTACGATCGCGGCAGACATGTAAACATGCCTGGGTAGTGGATCGTCTGGGCTTCGTAAGTACACTGTTAGCAAAAATAACACGCCCAGACGTGTAAACCGTTGTCCCATAGCGGACACGTCGAAACGTGTTCGTTTTACACGCAGCCATGTGTGTTATTCGCCTACACACGAGGTGCCGTGTAAACTTAACACGCTACACCGTGTCTGCTTTCCGAAAAACACGGTCCAGCGTGTTTTTTTATGAAACATGGCGGCCAGCAGCCGAGAACAGGCGAGAGACGAGCCCAGCGAGCCGCGCGCCTTTCAGCCGAATTGAAAGCACACAGGATGCGTTTGTTCTCGTTCGATGTCTTTTATACACAGTAAACAGTCTCCAAGCGGCGGACGTAGCTACGTGCAAAGGTACGTACGTGCGTCGTCGGCGGTCGGTAGCGTCGGCAGCTACGACGGAACACGGAACCGCTAGACAGAAAAACGAATACCGAACTTACATGGATAAATAGCTAAAGAAAACTATTTGAAGTCGGGCGGTAACTTGCGCCACCTAGTGAGGTTTTTAGCAGCCAGTGAAAAAACAAATTTAGGAGTTTGTTAATACGCTGAGAGCTATCACAAGTAGACAGCAACCCTACATACATCACTCACAACACGAGTACCACGTAGGACACATACACATACACAACACCGACACTACGCCCGACACTTCCTACTAAAATCCTATTCTACCCGCGGCGTATATAAGCTTGACATGTGCGGATGAGCTCTTTGGTCGCTGACCGTTACAGATTTATAGAAGAAGACACAA